>JAKSZP010001744.1:0-80298 GCA_022478985.1 Massospora cicadina
TGCTAAGGCCCCCACATTGGCAAAATCCGCCCCCTGAGCTGGCGTCACCAGGATATTCCATGTGGGTGGAAGAGGCAACTTTGGCAAAAAAGTTTGTTGCACCTTTTTGCACGGACCCCATTTCCACATGGGCAACTTTCAAAGAAGACACCATCCGCCTTTATCGCCATCTCTCCTCCAGATGCTCATGAGCCACATCAGCAGTTATCTCGCGCACTCTGGCAGAGTTGCCACACTTGGAGTCCAACATCCCAGTTACAGGATACAGCTCTGCATGGGGCCGGAAGTGGGCAGAGGCAGCCACCCACCTTAATGCACTCGAAAGATAACACAAACATCGGGTTTGTGTTCAGTACAGGGCCACATGCATCACAAAAGGCGACAAGTGCACCGCACATTTCTTTAAAAAAAAATTGCACCACGCCAGAGCGTGGCCTGCACACAGGTGCGAAGATCAGATAATTCCATTATGGATACACCAGCTGAAGTGGCAATCAAAATGCAAAAGTATTACTCTGAGTTGTACCAATCTGATCCAATTCAGCTGGCCAAAGTGGCGGAATTTCTCAACCAAGCCTGCATCTGCACCATTTTCTGATACCCAGAAATAATGAATTTGATTACTCCGAACGAATTATGGACAGCCATTCATTGTGCACCAAACTGAAAATGCCCAGGCCCAGATGGCATTCCATATGAGTTCTACAAAAAATATTTCAAATATATATCCCCATTGCTGCTCGCCTCAAATAACCAAAGCCTGTTGGAAACGCGCCTCCTACCAGGAGGACATGAGGCCTTTACTTTCACACTCTTCAAGAAAGGGGATAAGCTAGACTTAGCCAACTGGCGCCCCATTTCTCTAACAAACACAGACAATAAAATATTAACAAAAATTATGGCTAACCGGTTAGGGACTGTAGCATCTGCCACCATCTCCCCCAAAAATTTGGTTTCATCCCCAGAAGGTCAATTTGGGATAACGTGCACTCTGTGGCTAATGTATGTCAGTCCACAGCATCTGGGGCTCTTGTATTCTTGGACCAACAAAAGCCTATGATAGAGTAAACTGGGAATACCTCAGGGCCTGCCTCCATTAATTCTTCCTACCCCCTCGCTTCATCAACTGGGTAATGCTGCTCACGGAATCTGCTACAATGGCAGTGCGTGGCCCTGGCTTCCTAACGGAAGTAGTCCGCCCTCAAAGGGGCTTGCGACAAGGGGACCCCCTCATTCCACTCTTATACAACTTCAGCCTTGATCCACTACTTGAAATGTGAATACCCAACTCACTGGGGGTCCAAGTGCCAGGCCAAGCACCAGTCAAGATAATGGCGTTTGCAGATGATTGTGTGGTTGGGGTGTCTAATAATCAAGATGCTGCGCGCTTGAAGCTCTCATTCAGGAGTATTCCCAGGTAAGCAACGTGGCACTGAACGCTTACAAAACCGAAATCATCCTCCTTGGTCAGTTTCAGAACTGCTGGGCCCCAGCAATTAGTTCCCAACCTGGCCCATCTGCTCGCCCACGTCCTCGCCCTACTAACTCAACACACACCGCTCCACTGGTGCTCCCCTTTGTGCCACGCCCTACCATAGGATCAGTACGCCATCTGGGCATGTGGATGGAGGCAGGTAGATACGCGTCAGCAGTAATGGAGTGCTGTATACTGGACAAAGTGACGAAGCGAATCGCCTCCCTCAGAGCCCACCCTACTTCACTTACTGGCAGGGTTGTTTTAGCAAACTCTATGCTCCTCTCCAAAGTCTGGTTTGGAGCCCACGCCATCCCCTTCTCCCCAAGCTTCTTCAAATCCTTGTATGCCTTGCTACAAGGATGGCTTTGGTCAGGCCGCCCTCCACCAGTGCAGCTAGAGGTCATGCTTGGCCCTCATCATCATGGTGGCATGGGCCTGCTTGACTTCAAAGCCCATGCCGCCAAGATCCTGGGCACCTGGATTGCGGCTGTCACCGACCCTACACTCCCCTCCCAACAATGGTCCCGCGCAGCCCGCTCCAACTTCTCCCGCGCTTTGGGCCTCAACAATCCATCAAACCCCCACTCCCTGATGAAATACCTCGCATCACACACATCGGCCACAGGTCCTCACGGGACTAAAACCCACTACAAACAAATCCTACTCTCCATGCGGAGCGCTGAGTGGATAATTCGTATTAGTGGAAATACAACCCAAAAAGGCCGCCCCTCTCCTCAGTTCACACAAGAGGTACAGGGGCTACCCATTGAGGATGGCGTGATCCCTATTCGGCCCCATGTCTTATCCAGGGTGGACTACCTGGACATGATGGACATCCCTTATTCCATTGAGACCCAAAAAACTATCTGGAAATCCGTAAACCATCCTCTGTTGCAGCTTCAAGTCCGCTCCCATGTGTGGCGCTGCCTTAGGCGGGTGTATCATACAGCTGAGCGCTCTAATGCTTTACACTCATCCTGTGTCGTGTGTGGCCAGTATGGAACGCTGTACCACCGCCTGGAAAAGTGCGCTACCTCTAAAGTGATATGGTGCGAAGTTCAACGTCTGCTGGGCCAGTATCAAACGCATCCCTTCAGTCTGTCAAGAGATATGTTTGCTCTATCAATGGCCTCCTCCCTTCCACCTTCCCTCCATGCTTTAGTGGTTGCAATCGCCATGTGGACCATCCACACGATTGTCTTTAATGCCATCGCAGGCTCCACCCCCACCCTCCCAGAAGCTGTCCACAGATTCCAGTCTCATTTGGTGGACCACTTTCAAGCATGGATGTTTGGATACCTCCCACCGCGTCGCCGACATCTGGTCTCCTCCTGGTTCCCAGTCTGGTTCATCAAATCAGACCCCTTCCTCCACACGTGTTCAATTGTGGCTACGGCCCCTTCACACGTTTCCTCCCCCACCCCATAAGTGGCATTCCCGGTGGCAACAAGAGATAGCATCGCTTCTCTGGGGTGCCTCCCCTGGTACTAAGTTTTGTCTCTTCTGAGTCATATTCAGAAGTGTCCGTCCCATGGTCGGCCTTCCCCGCAATAAATCAAAGATACGAAATTAAATTAGGCCTGTCAGAAGAATGACAAGCTGTGAATGAAGGCTCAATGGATGGTACCCTTTGAGAGTACGCCAGTTGGCGAGTGTTGCCTATATGCAAAGAAAAGGCGCTGCTGGTCATATAGTGAAGAAGGTCATTACTAAAAAACTAAAGTATTGGATTTTAAAGAATATAATTAAAATGTTCCCTGAGGACCACTAAACCAAAAGAGTTGGTTAAATCCTGGTGCGTTGATCAAGTCCCAGGGGGTGACCATTAATCATAAGAGTTGGTCAAGTCCCAAGAGGGGACTGTTGAACTATGATATTGTTTAAGTTTAAAAAACCTCTGAACCAAAAAGGGATTAAGAAGGACCTCTGAACCTATTTATAGGTTTAGTCTCATTGTGAAAAAATACAAAAAATGATATATAAACTTTATGAGAAAAATAAATATTATAAGAAAAATATAATTAGATATCGAGGTTTATTTTTTTTGTGGGAAAATGCATCAGCGGAAGTCCCACCTGCCAAGGATAAGGAGGGGATGAGTTATGATGGAGAAGACCTTTATCATTGGTAGGAACAGCTCAGGTTGTAATTGGATCCTCTGAGAAGAAGTCCTGAGGCGCTTAGAAAAAAGCATTGGTAGGATCAGGACAAAATGATACTAGATGCACCACAAGTAGTCCCTAGAAAGAGAATCCGCTCTTATTAAAAAACGGAGAGCCCATCCTGGGGAGTACTGGAACAAGATCTCAGCAAAGATGACTGAGATATCTTGTGGATGATGAGGAATCATTAAAGCCCATCCTAGTGGAGTACAGTGACAAAGGAGTTGGAAAAGCTGTTGGAGAATATCCTTAAATTATGAAGTGTCATAATAGCCTGACCTGGTAAATACAGGTTCTTGAGAATATATTGTCAGCAAAAACAACTGAAGTAGCCTGGCAAGGCATGTGGCCATGCAAACTGCACATGCGGAGGTGGCAGCAAGGGGGAAAGAAGAGGAGGAGCCACAATGCTGAACAGGGCATGAAGCATAAATTGCGGGGAAGACTGTGTTATGCTGAATCTGTACCCAGATATGATGGCCAAAACATGACCACAGCCCAAGGTGGCGTACATCCTGAAGTTTTGTCTTTTGCTGAATAATCTGGTCAAGTGAGGGGATATGTTGGGTTTTTTATATGACCATATTTTCCCGCCTGACCAAGGTTATAAATTTTTGTCTACTAGGGGATTTATCTCGCTAGTGGATATGAGAGTTTTTGTCCTATATAGTACTATTGTTGGCGAATTATCCTGAAAAAAATTTATTAGTCCGCTGGATTTTTGGTCTGCTGGATCGATAATATTTTGTTGGGGATTGTCTCCAACAATAAACAAGCAATTAGTTTGTCAATTTTCGTATTAATAATTAAATTGGTTTGTAGGTGTTTATCAGGTTTTATTGCTAATCAACTAAGGGAATTGTTAGTTGCTAAGCGAGTGATGCCGCTTAATAGCAACAGGTGATCTAACCTTTTGGGTATTGTGAATTGCTGGTTATAGGCAAGAGTCCCATTACCTAAGCAAGTTGCTAACATGATAAGCGTGAATTAGTGAGGTTGAACAAAGGCACTTAAACAAGTTCTTTCTTTTAATCCAGAGCAGGTTGAGTTTAAATTGGGAAGAGACTCTGACTAACCCAAAGAGAAAGATCATCATTTTGTCCTACTCTGGAGGGTGAATACATTGGTAACAGAAGCTGTTTCCCAGTGAGGCGTCAACAGAAGAGTTGGGCGCCAAATCTCTATATATTCCCTTGTATAATAATTTAATTAAAGAAGTTTCTTGTAAATAATAAAGTTTTTTTTACTAAAATTTGTATATTTTTGATTACACTTTGAATTAGAGTAGAGGTACCAGATATACATGTGCTAAATATTACTCTAAAGTTCTCTGTGGTGTTGCATAAAAGAGTGAGGAAAGGATATAATTTCACCAAAAAGGCTACTGAACTATAATTGCTGGATAAATCCAAGGAGAGACCATTAAGTCGGAATTAGGAGTCAATCTTTTTTTTAGTACTAGATGGTCCCAACCCAGGAGTCAATTCTTAAGTGCAGAATTTCCATTAGAACCTCTGAACCTGCTGTCAGTAGTTTAAGTTCTGTTGTCAAGAAGTTGTCAACTCTGAGGAGGAGATGAAGGGAGAGGAATTTCCTTGTTATCTGGAGTGGTGATTACCTTCACCAGTGGGTTAAAGGATTGCTGCACTTTTTTGAAAATCCAGAGAAGGAGGAATAGTTGGTTGTAAACTACTCAACTGGATACTAGTCTTCATACTAGTATCA
This sequence comes from Massospora cicadina, assembly GCA_022478985.1. NCBI lineage: Eukaryota > Fungi > Entomophthoromycota > Entomophthoromycetes > Entomophthorales > Entomophthoraceae > Massospora > Massospora cicadina. The sequence continues at coordinate 5,365 of JAKSZP010001744.1, forward strand.
ATCAACCACATGTTTAAAAAGATTGTTTATTAACGATTGTTGGTTGAACATATAATGAACCTGTGCAAGAAAACCTTGGGAGCTGAAAGGAGTCATTATCCTAAGAAACAAAGTACCAAATTAATATCGGTGCTCAAAGTAGAAATTTGAGTAGCCAATAACTCCAGATTTTCTCACCTGTAAAGGCTGAGTTTTTCTTGTGAGATAGCATGCCCAATATTCAAATTTCCAACAAAAGAAATTTTTTGAGGGTTTAAATTGATGGTAGAATTTTATAGTAGTTAGAAGACTTCTTTAGGATAATTCAGATTATCATGTAAAGTCATAGTTCAAACTGTATTATCATTAAGATAAATAAACACACAACTTAGCTTAAGGTCCTGTAAAATATAATCCATCACCCGTTGATATGAGGCAGGAGCATTGCATAAACCTTGAGGAAGCTGAATGGGTTAAAAAGCCTTCATTGAAAATGAGCACACACTTTTCCTGATTTTTTGGGGAAAGGTCCATTTTCCAGTATTCACTAGGCAAGTCCAAAGTGGATAAGAAGTTAGAACCAGAGAGTTGATCAGGAGCGTCATTGAATTAGGGTTAGTATAGCTATCCTTCTTAGGGAGGTTAGCAGCTTTGATAGTCTATCACTCCTCAATGGCCTCCATTCTTTTGCTTGATAAGCAAAAGAGGGGACTAAAGGCTTTGGGATGGTACTAGTAACCCAGCGTAGGTTTACTGGCTCTAATCCATATATTGTTCTTAATCTTTCAACTTAAAATAAGGTTTGGACCAGATATGGCAAGCATCAAACATCTATTGTGTGATTCAAATTTTATGTGCCCATAGTCAGTATCAGATTTATAAAAGTATTATTATAATTATCTAGTAAAAAATGAACTTTTTAAGCTCTTTAGAAGTTAACTTATCTGAAACATGAATATCAGGTATGGTTAAAAGCATACTGTTAATTGATAATCCAATGCCCACATAGATTCAATAAAAATGAAATTTTCAATATATTTAATATGAACCAACAGACCTTTTCTATTCCTTAATGCTTCTTCACGGGAATATCCTTTTTATTAAGATTTCACAATAAAATATTGACGGTCTGTTGATAGACTTGATCTATTATTCCATGTAAGACTATAGGGTTTAAGGGCATAACTCCATTAATGTTTATTATGCATAATGGCTAATGAATGAAAAATTTAAATTAACCTTAGTTCAAACACTCATTGTTCACCAGGTTTAATCCTTATTTTTTTAAAGCATAGAAAGGAATTCATCTTAAGCGTCTATCAAGTCAGAAAGTTTTTTTATTTCGTCTTAATGGCTTATAAAGTAGCGTTAAGGCAGAAACATGGTGCTCAACCAGGCAAAAATATTTGGTCATGCAGGGATCTTTATTATATTTAATTTGAGGAACTTTGTAGTTGAAGAGAGAGAGAAAATTTTCCTTCATATCAATTATGCCATCATACTTAAGTATGAACCTATTGACAATGAGCATGTTGTAATTATTGTTATTTAATTCCATTGCTGGTGCTGATAGGACAAGTTTCCATTTCTTTAAGTAAAGAGGTGTAAGCTTTAATAGCACAAGTGTTGTGGACTGTAGTTCCATAATTTTATGATATTTCAAATCAGGAGCCAGCTTAATTTTCTTGATATGTTTAAAAGGATATGACTTTGATTGGAGAACTGGTATTAACGATAGATATGACTTTAACTTTATTGAGGATGTCATCTACCTTTGTGACAGTTCCACCAAAGTTTGGAGTAAAAACAAAGGCTTCATCGAGACAGAAAGTAAAAATTGAGTTTTTGACCGATCTTTTAATATTATTCCTTGATAGTCATAAGGCGCAAACATTTTTGGATTGGTTAGATCAGAAAGGCAATAACTGGTTAGAATCAATAGCTGAATCAATACTTTACCGCACTTAAAGCTTGTCTGAGGTAAGTTACATCTGGTATATGGCATCATAAACGCCCTCAACGTTCAAACTATCTGGAATCTTGATTTCAGCAGGTGCTCCTAAAACATGATACCCAACATCTTTATAACCCCTTTAGAAACTTCTCCAGAGGTTTATCTATACAAGTTAGATGAGCAATAGAATAGGGTGATTGTCAGATAATAAAATTTGTCAGGTATGTGGGTATCTGTTCTTATTCCAACCAGTCTTTCCCTGCTCCCAATTTCATTTTTTTCTTATGACCGTTGTTTTTGGTATGTCCAAGCTTTTGCAATGGGTGCACTTTGGACGCTTAGTTTGTTTTGTCTTTTAATCATTAATAATGAAAATGGAGTTCTGAGCTAAATCCTCAGATAGTCTTGAATTTATGTTAATTGGCAACGTCCAACATGGCTTCCTTTATGTCATGAACAACTCAGAAATAGTTCTTCACTGATGTAATATGCGTATCCATGGAAGGATGAGGGTCCAACCTAGTCATAATTGCCGCTACTGCATTGTAAAGGGTCAGCATCTTAGATGTTATCAAGGTTTGATATTTAATGTAGAACCAATTAGCAAACCTGTAAAAGATTTTCCTTCTGAATACTAATACGCATGAGATCCTGCTCTTTCATTCTCACACTCTGTTTGGAAACAAATTTGCCAATAAGATCTTCTTTAATCTCAGCTAAGGTACTAATACTGTCCATATGAGGAACCTTAACTTCTTGGGCCATATAACTTAGGCAGGAGAGGATATGTTTAACTTTGCTGCCCATTTGTCACTCCTTCCATAATGATTTATAGACATACAGAAATAAGGTGATGAGCTATCTTCGCCATAGGAAAATTCACTCTTTAACTTTGGGTATTAAAGGTAAGGTTCACCACTGTTAAGAGCATTGATGACAGGAGTATCACATCCGGTGACCTCAGATATATATCTTATTGATCTAACAAGTGAGAGAGCTAATAATTTTGCTCTTGTATAGATTCCAGTTAGTTTTTCATTGTTTCAAGGGTCAAACGGGTAGCAATTCACATATGGTCATCCTGGCTTCCAATATAATATCATTAGTCACAAGATCTTTGACACAGAGTTTAAGCTCTTTAACTCTTAAGTGAAGATTAGATTTAAGAGTTCACAAAATAATTGTTATGTTACACCTCCACAACATGCTTTAGGAGATCCTTCTTAATCTTCTTACATCCCAAATAATCATACATGTAGGACCTTTTAGAGTGTAGATTAGCCTTAACCTGCTCACAAGTATCCTCTACTTGAGCCAGGCGCTTGTAAATATCCTTCAAAAGCTCATTCTTTTCAATCTTGATATTATATATTGGAACTCCTTTTCACATTCATTAAATTGGCAGGCCAAATATTTGATTATCTTAGGAGAGAACTTCAACTTTGAATCCTTTTCCAGTTGTGAAATCTAATTCTCCAAGTTGGAAACAGAACCTTGAACCTCTTGAGAAGGATGACCTTCATGCTCTCCAAAGCAAGATGAGGCTCATGCTAATTGTTGCTATAAAGAGGCTACACTATTTCCATAGTTATGCTGTGAGGTATAAGCTTAGTTACAGTTTGCTATGCCTTTTTAGCTTCATGTTTGTAAGATTTTTTTGCTAAATTATCAAGTAAGGACCAAGCTATAGCATAGAAATCATAAACTCTTTGTGGATTACCTTCATGACTTCCTCTACGTAATTCAATAAATCAGAATCAATTATAGTAAGTCGCTCATAAAGCTAGATAATAAATCTTTAATACTCTTCTACTCCAGATTTTGCATTTTCAACATGACTTGATGCTGTTATAGAGGTTATCATAAGCAAGTTCTAGGGCATCATGGTTTGTTATGTGATGCAGCAGCTCCTCGTGATGCACCTTTAGTAAGTGTACCATATGGAATAAGGTTAGGTGGGCAAATTTCTGGACATACGTAGTCAAATTGGTAAGTTGATTGTAGGTATCTGGGAAAATTCTAGTCTCAGAGAAACATCAAACAATCCTCCACATAAGAAACTCTCTTAATAGATGTAATGGAATCCAGAGTTTAAAATGCCATGAGCTAATTCATTAAAAATTTCTTCTGAAGGCCAGGTAAAAAAACGAGATACTAGTATGACAATGAAGTTATGTTTGTCATCAAACATAGTAGCAGGAGTGCTACCATCCTGTACCTTTTCAAAGTTGTTTTTTGATCCATCCAGTAACGCTAAAGCAGGTGTGTCTTCCATCTCATTTATAAGAAAGAAGACAAGTTGTGGTGTACAGGGTCCCATGTAGTGAACATCATTTGTTAAAGTACTGACTAGGGTGCTGCTCGCAGGTGCTTAGCCTCAGGATTTTAACAATAAATATAGTTGCAAAAGTATTACAACTTACCAGTTTTTTAAAAATATGGGATCCAAAGGTAACCACAGATATAATTTACAATTGAAAAGGGAGATAAGGCGATAAAAGATAATTTTTAAATAGCAAGCAGAGAATTTTATACCTCTTTTTTAAAAAACCATAGACTTTGACTAAGAGTCAAGACTATGGTCACATGACATTCCATATATGATATAAATTTCATATGCTATGGCAATAAGTGAAGGACATGTGGATATGAATGTGCTTAACGATTCTTCCTCTGGTGTGATAATTTTTTGACATTGCAATGATCTATATCTGTGGACACAATTTGATCTTCATCATTATACCTGTTGGTGTTTATGTTGGTCTACTGAATCCAAAGAGTAGTCTAATCTTTATTATTCTCTTGATTTCAATCTGAATTGTATTTAAATTGACGCGTTTCTGATACAAAATAACGCGTTTAGATCAAGGGAAGAGATTTTTGGACCTAGTATGGTTGACCAATCAGAGTTCTTTAAAAATATCATCACTCTGGCATAGCTTATTGGTTTCTTGATTAGTCAGACTGTCAAATGACATATCCATTTGTTAATGGTTGAATAACTTTGTCCAATCAGTCATCTTGGATGTAAATTCATTTTTGGTATATTTAAAATCTCTAGCTCTTGATTCAAGAGGAAAGTATTTTCATTTTTGTAAACCCTTTCAGGTTTATAAAAGAGGCATTTTTCTCTTAAGTGGCATACTTAAACTCAGGTTATTGCAAAGACTAACTTTAAAGTTATTTCTTTTAATTTTCAATTAAAATCTGAGGGTGGTTAGCCAAGCGGATAAGACTGCTTCCACCCCTAGTGCAGGTTTTGAGTTTGAAACCTGTACTGGCTAGAAACATTCTCAGTGTGGGATATTTGTCCCAAGGTCATCCCACCTCAAGTACTTTTAATTTTCAATTAAAATTCATCATGTTTAAAGAATTAATTGAACTATTCAAGACCTGGATATCTTTCTCATGGCAAACATGAAAATGTATGACAGGTACTAATGTTATAGAGACAAACGCAGCTAAAAACATATTTTATATGACCCAAAATCTAACCTTTTGATAAATTGTAATAAAACACATGACTTATTGAAGTAAAAAAGGTCAAATTAATATGCACATAGTAAAAAAAGGTTTCATAATGAAACAACTATACCACAGATAAAGGAACATATAAGTTATAGAGCTTAAGCTTACTTTAAAAATGTAAGAAAACATATTGCAGAATACTGGATAAAATAAAAAATCTTGATCATAATAATTAATGGGATATAAAGTTTATGTAAATGCACCCACTGATTTTTCGCTTACTTGGAATCAACTAGGCACAGCTAGTATTTTTAAAACTATTTAGGTACGCTGACCAGGGTACAGTAATTATTGAAATGGAAAACCAAAACTAACCAAACCAACAATATGAACAACCACCCCTATAGATTAGTGAGACTCACACAAAAAACGAGAACACAACCAACCAAGTGGCACAGCGGCTAGCCGCTTATCCCACCATGGCAAAAGGGGAAGGGGAATCAGGGGGCTCATTCTAGGGTTACATATCATTCAAAGTGTGGGCTAAGGCATATATCAAGGGCGTGGAGTTATCAGTGATATGCATGGCAAGATTGGAGAGGATCGGTTGGTTGTAGAAATTATCATTATAAATTGTGCTCAGGTAAGTGGACAAGCATTTTTCTGCTTGAATGCAGGTGGCAGGAAGCTGGGAAAATCAGGTGGTGATAGGGCAGGTAACTTTTTCTTTGAATTGAGAAGTACTAACCACTTTTTGAATGACATCTGCGGTGTGTTTATGAAGCTGGAGAATAGTTAGCTTGCTCTGTAGGGGGCAGTTTGGGGCAAGAATGGGAGGGGGAAGACCTTTGGCAAGCCTATTCGCTGTTCAGGAAATCATTTTGCAGAGGAAAAAGCTTTCAGGTTGGGCAGGAGCTGCCACAGCAAAATGATTTTAGGTGCAAAACAAATCTTCTACTATGTGCAGGTCATAAAATTGCTGATGGATCTTAATGGGGGATCATGTAGGGATAAATTCTCTCACGTTGACTTCAGAGTCTTCAAACACATTACCAGATTCGTCAGTTTCATCTAATCAGAAACAGGACTTCATGTCATATAATTCCTTTTATGCCTCTAGAGGGATGGCTGAGGCAGGTAATTGGGTTGGGGCTTGGGAGCGAATTGTTGTCCAAGCCACTTCATGATTGGTGGAAGCATTGGTGGCACTGGGCTTAGGAGGGGCCTGATTGGCTGCTGCAGGTATGGGAACTTCAGGTTTTAGAGGAGGTGGGTATGATTGCACCCCATTTCAAGAGGGCTGCAGGGCAGTCAGCAGATGGTGAGCTGGTGCCCAAGTCTGATGAAGCAGTGGAAGCAGCAAGGTAGGGGCAGCTACACTTTGAGTGATCCAACTTAAAATAAGATGAACAGATGGTCCACCCGCCCTTGATGGGGGCCCAGAAAGGGTGGTCAGGGGCAGACGCAATGAAGGTGTGAGAGGGAAGCTGCTTCACAATGTTGGAAAATCTAGGGCTGACCATGGCAAATGGTTGATGCCCAGCTAGGCGTGTGGCTCTGTTGGGGACCACAAATTGAAGGATGGGGTCAGCGCCATAGGCTGCCAAACCTTTCATCTGCTCCCAATGGCGCAACACAGGGGGAAGGTGAGTGGGCAACCAAGTGATCTGAACCACTAACATGGTGTCAGTGGGGAGCCAGGTACATTTTGTGGGAATTGGGGTGCCCTGGAAAACCAGGGGCACAGTTGCTGCAGCGGCAGCATTGGCTTAGAACATGAAACCTAGATCAAAGTATCCTTTATAATGGCGGAAATTGATGAACCTGGTGGGTTACATCACCGCCTGTGTCATTTTGTTAATGGCTTTGTTTGAATATGGCAAAACAACTTCCCATATTTGACCTGAAGGTCAAAACTCATGTGCAAGCGTGGGAGTATGAGAGGGCAGCAGGGCACTGCCTGGGATTGTGTGAGGTGGATGGCAAGATCCTTGGGTGGAATGAACTGATCATAGGATTTTTTAGGACTGGACAAACCAGTCTGAGCACGTTTGCCCACCAAACTGAAAATTCTGGTTGGTGTTTCGTTGCTGCTTCACATGGGAGCAGCAGGCGGTGGGGATGTGGACATTAAGGGTCAACGTCACAGCTAAATGGATTGCAATTGATTTATATATTTAAATCTTAAAATCTCGCTCATAAGTGGATTTGAGCGGAAAGAAAAACCCCACAGTAAGTATTAGCTAATTAAATTTATAAATTTTTACTTTATTACTATATTAGTTTATAGCAACATATGAAAATAAATTAATTTATATCTTAATCTATAGTAAATTTACTGATTATTTATGCAATAATTCAGAACTAGAATTATTGTGGTAGGCATATCCACGATCTATTAAAATGACTCAATTTTTTATACTCTGCTTTAAAAATATAGATGGTTTATTTAGATTTTCATAGAATTTGTTGTATATTCCTAATCTCAGCACACGTTTAGTTAAACAAAAGAAGTAATAGTGTTTTTGATTATGACTTTTTCTTTATGCTTAACATCACTTTTGAGAAATTTTGAAAAAAACAGTTATTTTCCATGACTGCCTCTCAGCATCAATTTTCCAATCTATGACCTCATATCCACCACCTGCTGCCTCAGTGTGGGGCAGCGGTGCTCCACCCGCTAGCATTTAGTGCCCAGCAGGCAAATGCGTGCAGACTGGCTCGTCCAGTACGCCAAATACATTCAGCCAAATTGTTCCTCCAAGGGACTTAGCACTCCACCTCACTTGAGTCCACCCAATCTACCCCCATCCCTTAGCCCTACCTCAATCCAATATCCACTTTTGTCTCCATGTCAAGTACAGACGTCTCTTCTTGTATACCAACAAAAATTAACAATTGAGCCAGCAACTTCCACCTTTGCACTGACAGTATTTATCAACTTTTTCCCTCATAAGGGCTATATGATATAGGCTTCCCTCATTGAAGTGGATGCAGCCGCTTCTGCAGCTATGCCCTTATCATACAAAAACACCCCATTACCACCACATGAACACGTCTCCCAGATGATACCACAATTGTGGTGACCTTTGTAACCTCCCCTCGCACCTTCTCCATCAAACACTTTATGAGGAGTTGATGTCAGGGCTGTCCACTTATGAAAAAGATCCCATCCTCCAATTCATTGTACCAAGTGGTGCTGAGTGCATCGCGGCACCTTAGGAAATGGTCACTATTACCCCCCACCAGCTGAACATGGCCCAACACATGCCACCGCGTGCCTATATCACATCAGCACCTGGCTTTTCTTTTTGGGATCACAGCAAAAATGGCCGCAAGTTTGCCCCCTCTGCCATGAATTGGACCATACCAAAATGACATGTCAATACCATTCAAACACTGCAAAAACTGCCAAACCAACTATGAGGCCACACCAACAGCGTTTGAGTGGGGATTTTGGCTGCTTCCTCAGGTTATGCGCTCAATGAATTAGCAACAAAATCTAGCAACCCAAATCAAAGCCGCTCAATTTACACTCATGCCAACCAATCAGTAGCAGGTTTGGACCTATATAATCACAAAAATTTTCCCTCCCTAAATCTTACTCAACCCAAGCCACTTATCACTGATTTAATTATACTCAACCAAAATCCTTGGAACTTATTGGTTGAAGAGAACAAATCTGGTAAAATTTCCCCACCATTGGTTTCTCCACTTAATATTAAACCTTATCTGAATTCAGAAATTGATGCCCCACTCCCGCCCAAACAATATGTCCCCAAACTCAATGCTACCCCTTTTGGGCGACCATCAGCTAGCTGAGGCCACGGTGGCTTCACCTAAATGTTGCCATCTCTGCGAAGCTATGGCAGCCTCTGTTACTGAATTAAAAGAAGGGTTGCATATCCCCAAGTTCCCTCCCAATTTCCCTGCTGTTGCAGAATAAGAATTCACCTGGCTCAATGAAGCTGCTATCATCGTTGTCAAGCATGTCGCTGAACTGGCATATTTTTCACATCCACATGCATCACCAGCGCCAACATTGAAAAAATTTTCCAGCTTCCTGATGCCCGCATCCAAGATGAACACCAGGTTGCCAAACTCGTAGAGGCTATGCTCCAGACCCAAATTATAAGTTACAAACTCAACCTTTATCTATTTCACCTTGATCCTATACCTGCAGATACCCCCACCCCCTTGCTATCAGCATTGATCCGCCTCTTCAATGTGGAATCTGAAATCAAAGCTGATATCTTAATCCGCCTGATCCCCCCTTCCCATCTGCCATGGTGGTATAAGCATCTCGCTGCTGTACCACCTGGTAAATTATTTTTCTCATTTTCTTTTTGTGTATTACTGCCCATTTTGGGTGCTTAATTCATATTTTAGTTTGTTTCATTGAAGTTTCTGTTTTGGTAATGTCTGTTCTCTGGTTAGCGTACCTCAAATAAATTTAAATACTGTCTTTGATAAGAATTTAAATTATATCCTGCCTAGCTTTTTCATTAATAATTCTGCAGAGAAAAGTGTAATGGTGAGACACTTCCCAACTAACATATCACCTTAATTTTTATATCTAAGTCAATCCAAGCAATTTTATTTTAAAAGGAATGTCGTCCTTAACATAATTCTGTTTCCAGATTCTCATTTAGTAGTTTTGATATGGATACAACATCATATGAATTCAACTATTATGACCACATAAATTCCAACCCAACGTCCAAGACTTAGGAAGCAAAAAATTGTCTAACCAGATGTACCTTTTCAAAGAAAATTATTATGGAAAGTTGAAACACGTAAACAAGTGGAAGTTGAAATGGAAATTTCACTTTTTTCATCTTCTGAGAACCCTTACCATTTTTTTAATGCAAGTATATTTGATTATAACTAAAACTTTTCCTAATTGCAAACAATTTTGCAACATATTCAATTATAGACTAGGTAAGTTTGATAATCTCATTGAGGAGATTCGTGTGCATCCAATGTTAGGTAGCAGTTTGGCGATCAAATTAAAGGGCACAGGAGCGGGCCCCACACCATTCAAATTTTGTAAATGCCCTGGCAACACCAGTGGCCTTGATAAAAAAAACTGGCGGTTAGTATTTCTTCAGATATTGTGGCCTGCAGATGAAATGTAACCAGTTCATCAATACTTTGCATTCCCAGCCCCTGTCTTCAGTGAAGCATGAGGTCCAAGTATTCCTGGATATACAACAAACAGCACTTTGAGAAAAGTTTTGTGGAGATGTACACACCCATTTCCCAAATGTAGTGTACGTCACACCACACTCCATGCACTGAGGTTGGTTAGATCTCAGGTTCAAAAACAAACAAGCACGGATTAAGCCACACAGGTGCATGTGGTGGTGGACTTTCCAGACATTCAATGGGTAGTTGACACGAAGCACACTCAATGGACTAAATCAAATCAAATTTTCGTTATGTTTGACCTCCTACCTACAACAATCGAGCACACTGTGCTGGATCACCACCTAATGGCTGGGATCAAAGCATATTAGGAATTTAATCCTTTGAGATGCAGCACTTTACGCTCATGCCAAACCTGTGCATGGGCAATGCGATCACTGTACTCACCCCATCCGCAGGGGTTGTAAAAGATTTGACCCAAATCCCCAACACCACTTTTGTGTTAGTTGATAGGCAAAAATCCCGCCCATTCCATGTCACTGTGGATAGCGAGCCTCCTATCTGCACCTTTTGTCATGCTTTTGTCCACAAGGCCCAAACATGCCCCAGCAAGGAGCGCATTACACAAAACAAAATCATCCCAGAAGCAATGAGTGGTGCAGACGCCCATTATGAACCAGCCATAGGCACTGACGCATCCTTCCCATGGGGCGTGCAGGGGTGCTACATTCAAGTCAAACCTATGTTTCCATAGAAGAATAAAAAGCCAAACAGGCTCACAGGGCGATGGCCAAGGCGGTGGCCACGGCTGCGTCCATGATCCCGCCTGCCCAGCTCCAGGAAGACATTGAGTCATTTGCTGCGGAAGTGACTCATGAATCCTTCCGCCAATCAGATTGGGCCACCCAGCCTGATGACTTAATGAGTGAGTTAAATACTCCTGACCAATGTTACCAAGCCTCAATAAAAACCAATTCACCCACTAATTTCCCTATCAATTTTTTGCTGATCTGCAATGGTGCACCTCAGGAACACAGCAATGCAAAGTCACGCAACAAAGCTGGAAAAAGACCAACATAACCACACCTGCATCCAAAGTAATGGAAATCCTTAAGTTGTCATACGTAAGTCCAGTGACAAGGTCACATACCTTGCCATGGAGAAAATGGCAAAGGAAGGCCAAGGGGGCCCTTCTCCTCGCACCTAAGGTGCAAAGGGAGGAGCCTTCACAATAGGGACGTTGTACATCGCTGGACTCAAGGCCTCGCCGTCCAAGGCTTGAAACTGAGTTTTTTAAAGAATAATTTACCCATGGACATCCTGGCCATCCAGGAAACCCACTGTCCATATGGTGCTGAGGACACAAGGCATCCATGCTTTACCTTCCCTTTCCTTTTGGTCGCCACACTGAGGGGTGCTTATATAAATGACCCATAATTATGAATTTATTTTTTCAACTACATACCTTGACGGCTGTGTCCTTGTTGTGTCCTTTTTGTGGGATGACGAAGTGCGTTCTGTCATTCATGTATATGCCCCAACCTATGCACGAGCTCATCAGGAATTCTTCTTGGCCATTACTTCCCTCCCACTTCCCCCTGACCTTTTTGTAGTGGGCGATATGAACTGATGGACCAACCTGGCCACTGACCACCGGCCTTCAGCGCTTACCCCCCTTCATGGGCACATAAAAATTACCATTATAAAGCCCACTTTGGGGTTGTTTGATACCCTACCTCAACATGCACTACTGCTCCCAAACATGTCTTGTCCCCATGTGCACAACAGTCAGCTGAGGTTGATGTCCCACATTGACCTTATTCTTGCCCCATTAAAATTTCAATCTCAGGCTGCAAACTTTATATGACGAGACTTGATTTATCTGACCACAGGTTGGTGTCAATTTCCTTCTCTTTGTTGCACCCAGTGGCACAGGAGCTGAAGTGGTACAAACTCCTCCCAGCTGAAATCACGTCGCCCAGGTTTTCCTCATGGGTGGACACCAAAACCTTGGCTCTGGAGTTTTCCACACTGTTATGTATGGACCCACTTTCAACCTGGTCAAATATCAAAGCAAACACCATCCGCCAGGCATGCCATATCCCATTGCATCACTCTCAGGCTGCCTCGGCAGTCATTTTGCACACACTTGCAGAAGTGAAACACCTGGAATCTTTTGTACCTGCTGCAGACTACAGCATGGCATGGGGTCGCAAGTGGGCAGAAGTGTCCACTCACCTCAACGCACTGGTAAGGCAATACAAACATCATGTTTGTGTGCAGTATAGGGCAAAGAACATAACGGCGAATGACACGTGCTCTGCTTACTTTTTCCAAAAACTCTTTGCACCATGACGGAGCTTGGCCTGCACACAGGTGAGGCAACCAGATACTCCATCACAGATACTCTGGCTGAAGTGGCAATCGAAGTTTGAAATTATTACTCTGAATTGTATCGCTCTGATCTAGTCAAACTGGCCAAATTTGCTGATCTTTTTTGAAAGCGCACATATCTTCACTGTTTCCCGTTTTCCAAAGTTGATTTATTTAATTTCTCAGGACAAACTATGGTCTGCCATTCGCAATGCACTATACAGGAAATGCTCAGGTCCAGTTGAGATCCTTATGAGTTTTACAAGAAATATTTTATTATTTCCCCTCCTTGTTGCTTGCCTCAATGAATCAGTGTTTGCTTGAGACGCGTCTCCTTCCTGGGGGCCAAGAGGCTTTCACAATAATGCTGTAAAAAAGGGGATAATCTCATCTAGTAAAAAAAAAAAGGGGATAATCTGGACTTGGCCAACTGGCACCCCATTTCATTTATTAACACTGATACTAAATTATTTACTAAAATCATGGTCAACCGCCTAGGGGAAGTTGCCTCTGCTCTCATTTCCCCTGATCACTTTGGTTTCATCCCCAAGTGGTCTATTTGGGACAACATACATACTGTAGCCAACGTCTGCCAATCCACGGCTACTGGATCACTTGTTTTTTGATCAGCAGAAGGCTTATGATATAGTCAACTGGGAGTACCTCAAACCTGCCTCTATATGTTCCACCTCCCCCATAAGTTCATTAATTGGGTGATGTTGCTCATGGAATCTGCCACTATGGCTGTGCGTGGCCCTGGCTTCCTAACTGATGTTGTTCATCCTCTAAGGGGCCTACACCAATGGGACCCTTTAAGCCCACTCTTATATAACTTCAGCCTTGACCCACTTTGCGCAATGTGAATGCCCGCTTTTCTGTTGTCCATGTGCAAGCCAAGCACCAGTTAAGATGTTGGCGTTTGCTGACAATTGTGTGGTTGGGGTTTCTAACAATCATGATACACGTGCTCTTGAGGATACTATCCAGGTTTACTCCAGGGTAAGTAATGCGTCACTTAACGCCTCCAAAACCGAAATCATTCTCCTTGGTTGGTTTTAAGCCCGCTGGTAACCAGCGCCCCGTTTTCTTCCTGCTTCAGCAGCTAGCTCACGGGTTCACTTGCCCCGCCCATCATTTTAATCCGCCCCTCTTATGCTCCCTTTAGTTACAAGACCCTCTATTTGATCTAGTACGCCATTTGGGGGTGTGGCTGAAGGTGGAAGGGTACGCCTCAATGGTGATGGAGCACCTTATCCTGGACAATGCTACAAAACGCATAGCTTCCCTCAGTGACCGCCAAACTTCCCTCACATGCAGGGTAGTGCTGGCTAACTCTATGCTCCTGTCTAAAGTTTGGTTTGTGGCACATGCTATCGCCTTTCCCCATCTTACTTCACCTCATTATACACTCTACTGAAAGAGTGGCTTTGGTTAGGCCACCCACCTCCGGTGAATTTGGGTGTCTAGTTTGGCCCTCGCCATAGTGGTGGTATGGGCCTGCTCAACTTTGAGGCCCACGCCGCAATGAATACTTGGCACCCGGGTTGAGGCAGTCACCAACCCAAAGCTCCCAGACAGCACTGGTTACACATGGCCCGCTCCAACTTCTCCCGCGCCCTGGGCCTCAGCAACCTTACCCATCCCCATTCTCCGTTAAACTATCTTGCTCACACCCTTCTGCTGTGGGCCCACATGGGATGTCACCCCACCTTAAACGAATTCTCCTCTCCATGTGGAGCAGAGAGTGGAGGATTTGCATCAGTGTACACACCGCCCAGTGGGGTCTCCCTACTCACTGCTTCACACAGGAAGTACAATGCCAAGCCATTCTGACCAATGTAATACCAATGAGGTCCCCTATCATAGCCAGGGTGGATTATTGGGACATGTTGGACATTCCCTACTCCCTAGAAACCCAGAAAACCATCTGGAAGTACGCCCATCACCCTCTTATGCAGCTGCATGTTCGTTCCCATGTGTGGTGCTGCTTGAAACTAGTATACCGTACTGTTGAGCGCTCCAATGCCTCACACTCCTCATGTGTTGTGTGTGATTAGTATGGGACTTTAGTTCACCGCCTTGAATAGTGCCCTCCTTCAAAAGCGATCTGACATGAGGTTCAACATCTCTTTTTCCAGGATCAAAAACAGCCCTTCAGCCTATCTAAGGTCATCTTCTCCTTGTCCTTGAATTCTCCTATCCCTCATTCCCTCTGAGCCTTAGTGGTTTCAATCGCAATGTGGACTATCCACATGGTTGACTTGGATGCCTTCTCAGGCTCTACTCCCACCCTCCAGGATGCTCTACGCCAATTCCAGTCACACCTCATAGACCACTTTTAAGCATGGTTGATTGGGTACCTACCATCCCTTCCCATCAGTTGATCTCATCCTGTTTTCTAGTTTAATTCATCATTTCAAATCCTTTCCTTCATAAGTACTCAATAGTGGTGCAAGCCTCTACTCATAATACCTCCCTTCCCTTACTTGGTGTTCCTGCTGGCAACAGGAGATAGTGTTAGCTTCTCTGGGGTGCCTCTTGCTAATATTAATTCTTTTAGTTTCTATATTGGAAGTTTCTATCCCCTGGTTGGCCTTCCCCAAATAAAATTTAAAATTTTAAGTATAACTGCTCATTCAATCTATATTTATAATCCACATTATCATGGAGCTAAAGAGCTCATTTAGGCATGCAATTGTTTATCTTACACTCTTACTTTGGGACAGAGTTTGTTTCTTAAAAACAGTTTTTTGCTACTAGTATTGCAGTGTGTTTTAATAAATTTGTATAAAATGCATGTATTCAAAGATGGGTGTCTGATTTCCATTACTACTTTGGTCTATGACTTGAGTTTTCCTACCTATTTCATTTGTTTCTTATTTCATGATCCAATGCAAGACATTGGATGAAACTCAAATAGCTACTTTCAGTATAGTGGGAGTCTAGAAGGGATGCGTAGTTCTCAAGGCTCCATCTTGGTATTGCCATATTGCAACTTTATAGTGATTTTTACTCAACTTTCTATTGGATTGATTGTTCATATTTGTAAGCTAAAAAGGAGGAAAAAGAAAGATGATGGGCTATCCTAGACCAATAAGAATGGGAATTGGGTCCTATTACTGTTAAAGCTTTGATGGATATTCATAATGTGGTCTCAAAGATCTGTTTCCAAGGGATCTTGACTAAGCATCAGGAGTTGAAGCACCAATCTCTCTGCAGATCAGTCAAGTTGTTGATAAACTATCTGAAGATGAGCAACCTGGTTACAAGAATTCTTTGAAGATCAACTACTATTACCTAATACATTAGATGAATTATTAAGCATGATTGAGCATTCAGCATGTCCAGATGAGTCCCAAAGTGTATCTCAGTCTGCATTTCTTCTCTTAAATTTTGGTTTGACTTTAGTATTAGAGTATTTACGTTTTTTCTACCCTTTAGTCAATTCTAAAAAAAGGCTTTATAGCATCAGCTTCCTCATATGCTTCACCATAATTACATCCTGATAACTGTATCTTCAATGGTCGTAGCTAAACTGGCAGAAAGTCTAAAAGCTGAAGTTGAGTTAGCACCACAATTAGAACGTCATCTAACTTTAGCTCAAGAACGCAGTGTAAATGGTTATAAAGGAATTTAATTGATGTGCAAGTTCTGAACCTATCCAGATGACATCTCGTGAATTTGGATACCTTAAATAAGACATCAATGAAGACTCTGAGGAGATGGGATTACATGAAAAGGAAAAGCCTCGATCTAAGGCTTTTAAACTGCTTAAAATAACTCCAAATTAAATTATAATCTCAAAAAGAAAACCAAGATGGCTAAATATTTAGGTAACAATAAAACTTTCTCTTTGCTTTAACCTTATCTATATGTTACTGTTAGTTTATTAGGAAAGAAAAATCTATACTGCTTCAGTTGATACATGTGAAGAGGACTATTTGACATGAACTAGGTCCAATGCAAGTGTCTAGAAAAAGAAGAGTATGGGATGGTCACATTAGCTGATTTGACTAAGAAGATTCCCTCTTTGAGGGTAACAACTCCAGTGATTATAGAAAAATGTCTTTTTGAGCTATCTGAAGAATTCCATACCGTTCATAATTTTCCCGTACTATTGTTCTGGGAATGTGGTGGTGGCACCATTATTATTTTAATTTAAAACTTGAAAAAACACTGTTACAATATGTTAAAATGGGTATGAACCCAGTTTAATAGAAGTTTCTTATTGGTGGTCAAAGTTTTGAGAGTCAAAATTTTAATAAATAGATTTGATGTATCTAATTTACCTGGTGAGTATGAAGATTTTGGACCGTTTTGTGGAAAGGATTACCTCTTTTTATCCAACAAATCCATTTTCTTTTTTCTTTTTAATAATAAAAGATGACTAAGCTTCCTCAAGGATGCCCTTTGTATCCTTTAGGTCTAAAAACTCTGACAATTATGTTCATGATATGTTAGAGGAAGGATTGATTGTCCCCTCTAAATCATCATTTGTGTCAACTTTACTTGTCCCAAAGTCCAATGGAGATTTACACCCATGTATTGAATATTGCCAGTAGAATACATTAACTGATACTGAACAAATCCTTGCTTTTTAAAAAGTATCTTACAATTAGTAACAGAATGCTCATTTTATACCAATCTTGACTTATTGACACCTTCAATCATATACCAGTATGCTCTGACCACCAGAAGTATAAATTTTTAAAATCCCATTTGAAAAAACTTTAAGCATAAAGTCATTCCTTTTGGGTCAAAAAGTGCACCTATATTTTACAAAGGTTGATCACGTTCTGGAAGATCTTGTGGGTCAGTGTTGCATCATCTAAATAGATAGAATTTTAGCACTTTTTATAAATATAAAGATCATGTGCAGGATGTACAGCAAGTCTTAAAGGATATCTTAAAACAATTCTAAATCAGAGCCATCTAAATGTGAATTCAACTGGAATTCACTCACTTTTCTGAGTAGCTTTTATGTCAAAAAGGAGTATCAGTATGACCTGAAAAAAATAAAGAAGTGCAAGAATGGCAAGGTACAAAGGACCAGACAGGAAGGCAAAGTTTACTGAGAACTATTAATTTTTTGCGTCTTTTTATCAAGGATGTGTCATAATTAACCCTTTTACTAACAAAACAAACAGAAGGTACCCTTCAAGTGCTCTAAGAAGAAAACATAGCATTTAGAGCAGAATAGGAGAAGTTGTCCCAGGAATTATTGTTGCTGCATCCTGACCTGGGGAGGCACTTTATAGTTGTAACAAATAATTCAAAATTTCAATTGTAGCAGTGTTACTTCATGTAGGACCTGACAATCTAGAACATCAAAGAGGATATTTCAGTAGAAAATTGCTTCCAGCTGAAACTAATTATCTTATATATTGTAATAAACTTCTTACCACTGTTCTGAACTGAAGTAATGGCAATACCGTCTACTTTATGCTCAGTATCCCTTTATTATTTGCACTGATCATAGGGCAATATAATTTTATAAAGAACCTAAAGTGAAGAACTAAGGATAATCGCGTTGGCATCTAGAATTTTTTAGATATATTTTACTATTTTCAATATCTCCTGGGATCAGAAACACTCTACCAAACTGCTTGAGTTATGATTCCTAACTTGAGTTCTCAAGGAAAGAGCTTGATAAGTTTAACACTGCAACAATGCTGCCTTATTATATGTTTGCTCATATCAGAAATGGTTTAAGGAATAGAAGATTGTATCAGAGAGTCGCAGAGGCATGTTGAATTTGTAATACAATTCCTTGGAGAAAAGACGAATTAACAAAGACGTTTTATATAAAGAATATACTGTTCAGAAGGGGTTACTATAATTGGAATAAATTGTGAGTTCTTGTTCCTGATCTTCAGCGTATAGTGACAAAAATATATCATGACAGTCTACTTACAGGACATCCTGGAGCGTACAAAACACAAGAACTAATTAAAAAATACTTCTCTTGATTTGTCCTATCCAAAATTGTAAAGCAATATACTAATTGTTGTTTGAAAAGTGCATTCATAAACCAATTAAGTACATAAACTGCTGGTGAACCACCCCTCTCACAAATACCTAAACTCTTTTGGTCGTCTGTAAGTTTTGACTACATTCCAACCCTTCCAAAGTAGAAGGAAAAATAGCATCATGGGTGTGGTCCACCGCATGATTATGTATGCTGAATTTTTTTCATTCTCAATGTAAATTACAGCCTTAGAAGATCTTAGATATCTTTATTAGTGAAATTATTGCTTGTCATGGCCTTCCAAAGGAAGTAATTTTGATCAAGGACTTCAGTTTGATTCTCACTTTAGGGAATAGCTAATGAAATATTTAGGTATCTAACCTTATTAATCATCTTACCGTTATTAGCTAGATAGTCAGGCTGAAAGGGTCAGCCAGGTCTTTAACAATATCTGAAATGTGTAACTTCAAATTATAAAAATTACTGTGTCAAGTGGATTTGATTGACACAATTTTCTTAAAGCAATAAATGACACTTTTCTACTGGGATGTTTCCATTCTTTGAAAATTACGGTCATACCTGAGTTGTTGGATGGACATGAAGGGCAACGGTGCCCAGGTTCTATTAAAATAATTTGAAATACATAAAAAATCTTGAAAGTTTATAAAGCAAACATGGAACAGCTCATTTATAAGCAGAAAAAGCAGGCTGACCATCAGAGATCCAAGGGTAAAAATTTTAATCAATGACTGGGTATTGATCAGTGCTGTGAATTACAAAGTGTTATCAAAAGTCATACTTTTGAGGCCAATGACGTTGGGTCCATATAGTATCATTCAGCCAATTATTGAAGTAGCTTATGAGCTATCATTACCATAAGGTTCAAAAGTTCATCCAGGAATCCACACATCTCTATTACGCGAGTTTAAAGGACCTATAGTAGAAAAGCCAATACCACTAAATCCTAAAGAATTGAGGAAGTCCAAATATGAGGTAGATGAAATCCTAGATGCACATGTGGTAAAGGGACAAAGATCTTTTCTGGTAAAATATGTTGTTTGCCCATTATGGAAGCTGCTTGTAAATTTACTGCAGAATGCGCCATATGTCTAGATAAGATAATCAATCTTTTATAGATTAGGGAGGTAATGGTACAGATGAGACAATTCACTGTCAATATATTGCTTTAGTATAAGATCTAAGGTTTATCTAGGCGATTTTAACGAATAGGGACGTCGTCCTAAAAAAATAAGTTTCTAAATTTCATTTCAAGGGTCTGATATGGATACAAAATTCCATGAAACCAATTATTTTATCCACATAAATTCTAACCCAGAGCCCTAGGCCTCAGAAGCTAAACTACTGTTAGTTGTATGTGGGAATCCAGCTTATTCTTGCTCGCTGGTGCTTGACTCCTGCTGGATTCCACAAAGAATTATAAAAAATAAATATATAAAAAGCGCTAATAAAAATTGGGGATTATCAATTTTATTATAGGCACAATAAAGGTAAAAAGACCCCCCTCAACCTCCAACCATTTAGTATTTAAAGTATTTTACGGGTTAATTGGAATTTAGGGATATTTCTGGAATTGCTGAACCTAATCCAAATAAGGAAATATGAAGGAATAGTGAATCACAACTCAGGAACTCGCTTCAGGGCAGCGGAATGAAAGAAGAGGAATTTTGATTGGCTAAAAAATACCTGTGAGGTAACGTTTTTATGAACTTAAGCTAACTACCGCCTGAGAAAGTTCTTGCACCTTGGGGGACCCCTGCCAAGCCTATAAAAGGGGGTCCCATGTAGGTGCGTTGAAGGATTTTGGGGTGGTGGAGGGAGTGCCTTCCAATAATGGTCCCAAAGTCCATCATATGGTCAGAGTAATCTGACCATTCAATTTTTCATTTGGTGCCTGTAGAGGTATGACTCATGTTTACCTGATTAACGGGGTTCCATCAAGAATTGGCCAGGGACTTTTGGCCGATTTCCTCAAATTCATCCTTTTTATTATGAATAAATGAGCTCTTAACTACATCAGATTTTCACAAATGGTCAACATTTTCCCTATTTAGCTGAATTTGACCCAGGACATTCTTATTTTACAGCCGTGAGGGCAATTGTCTGACATAACCCCCTCAAGAATGTTATGCGGAGAATAATGTTGGAGTAAACAGCCATGTACGCAATTGGTGGTAATGCTTGTAGTTAAAAATTTAATCGAGTATTCATTTCCTCTTTTATATATGATGGTGAAGGGACCCTCCCATATTGATCTAAGCTTACCTCTTCTAGGCGTGATGCAGTTATGGTAGTATAGTACCATATCAGACACTTGGAATGTATGCAGAGGAGTTTGGAGCTCATTTTGCAGCCTGCTTTTCTTTAGTCACTGTTTTGACTAAATTAGTCATAGCCACATATTGGAGTTGTATGATGCGCTGAGCTAATCTGTGCATAACTCTCTCGGGTTCCTCAACTCTAAAGGAGAATACATCCTTAACCAGAAGAGCAGGTATTTCTGGTTCCCGCCATACAAGACTCATAATGGGGACATTTTCAAGATGAAATGATAACTGATCTGGTAAACCATCAGCGCGCTGGGTAAGTATTGATCCCAGTGAAGTGGATCAGAAGAGGCCATTTTATGTAGGATGGATATCAAGGTTCCATTGGCTCTCTCCACAGTCCCATTAGTCAATGGATTGCATGGAGTGGAGAAAAGTTGTTAAGCCCCCATAGAGGTGGCCAGGATTTTTACTACTCTGGAGGTGAAGTTTTTTCATTATCAAAGAGTGATACTTATGGAAAGCCATGTCGAGAGAAAACATTCTGATGTAAGAAGGTGGCTGTGGCCTTGGCTGTTTGAGCAGGAAGAGCTACGGACTTCACCCACTTAGAGAAATGGTCAATGGCTACCAGGATAAATTGGTTGCCACTAGTAGTTTGAGGGAGGGGACCTATTACATCTAGACTAATGGTGTGAAAAGGTTGTTGTGAGGTAGTTGGCTGATGCTGATACCTAGCTTTGAATCCAGATTACTTCTTACAAGTAAGGAAGGCTTCCAAGACATCAACAACAGATTCCATCATTCCATCCAATAAATTCGATCATTAATCCACTCATAAGTTTCTTTGGCCCCTCCATGACCTAGAGTTGAATGAGCTTCTAGGACAGCAGGTACATGCTCCAAAGGCCAAAGGTAAGGCAGCCATTTTGTTCCCACCTGCTTATACAACTTCCCGTTCTCCACTTTGGTTTTAAGGGAGTGTCAGGTGAACGTTTTCTGTACAGGCTAATCCTCGTCTTCCCAGTCATTGGGGGTCATTAAGAGGTCGTGTAGACTCTCCGCCTATTATTATTAAAGTGAAGGACTGGTAGCCAAGTCAACCCATCAATGTTCATGTGACAGGTTCCAGCACGGTGTTTGATCTTCATGTAATAAGTATGGAGCTTTAAAGCCCAGCGAGCTAACCGGCTAGTTGGATCTTTCATGTTCTGTAACCATTTTGGAGATGCGTGGTCAGTAACCACAGTGAAGTTAGTTCCATATAGGAAAGGGCGGTAGTGCTTCACAGCTAACAGACATCAAGGCACTCCCTCTCCGTTACACTGTAGTTACGCTCAGCCTTTTAAGCATCTTACTGAAATAATATACAGGATGATATACACCGTTTCATCCAACTAATAAATGGCCCAAAAGGCATAGTCCAAGGCATCTGTGAATAAGATGAAGGGCTTATTATAATCTGGGTGCCATAGCATAGGACGATGTTATAGCAGTTGCTTCATTGTTTCAAAAGCAGCCATCTGTTCTGCACCCCACTGAAAAGGAGTGTACTTGGTCATTAGGCGAGCAAGAGGTTCGCTGAGTTGGGCAAACTTAAGGATGAACTGATGGCATTATCCCATCATCCCTAGAAAAACTTAAATATCGCTTAAATTGTTAGGGGAGGCATCTTTGAGATCGCTTCAACCTTATCTTGGATTGGTTGAATTCCTTTTTGAGAAATGAAGTGTCCAAGGAAATCCAATTTATTTTGGAATAAGGTACACTTTGAAGGTTTCAACGTA
This sequence comes from Massospora cicadina, assembly GCA_022478985.1. NCBI lineage: Eukaryota > Fungi > Entomophthoromycota > Entomophthoromycetes > Entomophthorales > Entomophthoraceae > Massospora > Massospora cicadina. The sequence goes on from JAKSZP010001744.1 coordinate 28,327, forward strand.
GTATTAGATGTGCGTAGCCGTTGAAACACCTCCTTCAGGTGTTCAAGATGTTCGTTGAAAGTTTTTGAAAATACTGTGATGTCATCGAGGTAGATGATGACACAACTTAACTTCAAATCCTGCATGATATGGTCCATTGCACGCTGGAAAGTTGCAGGTGCGTTGCACAACTCTTGAGGTAATAAGGTTGGTTGGAAGAGACCCTCACTACAAATGAGAGCACATTTCTCCTGGTCCTCAGGAGAGAGATTCATTTGCAATATCTGCTAGCTAAGTTCATGGCAGAAAAGAAATTAGAGCCTGAGAATTGGTCCAAGCGTCATCAATGCGCGGGAGAGGATAGTTATCCTTTTTAGTGAGGTTATTTAACCTGCGGTAATCCATGACTATCTGATGTCTTTCATTCTTCTTTTACATTAGCAAGAGAGGGGAAGACCAGGGGCTTTGTGAAGAAATTAGCAACCCCGCGTCTAATAACTGTTGAAGCTATGTCCTCATTTGCTGTTCTTTCACTTTCAATTTGCGATAATGTTTTGACCAAATGGGATGGACATCACCCACATCAATGGAGTGGCACCAACCCTTCATGTGGCCATATTCGGTATTAGATTTGGAGAATATATCACTATATTCGTTGAGAAGAGTGTGAAAAATTTCTGGGTCAGCTCGTCCGAGATATGGACTTTAGGTAAGGTACATACCAGGGTATCTGTTTACAAGCCCATATCCATCATAGTACCAATGGAGTAATTTTCTTCAATGTGCTCCACTGGGACTAACAAGCCTCTGCCAATCTCCTGGTGTTTTTTTAAAACTATGTTCTTGGAGATGAAGTTCCTTAATAGCAAATAAATGAGCCTTTGATAAGCAGTGTCAAGAATGTCAGGTAATACCCTAGGCTCCAAAGGACTGATGTCCTCAATATTAATGAGGTGCAACAAACAGTGACGTGTGATTTGTAGCGTGACTTTTGTGGCAACCACTCGTTGTTCACCAGGTTTAATCACGACTCATCTACAGCATAAAAAGGGATACCTTCCCTAGCATTCACTGAACCAGGCAACATCTTAGTATTGCGCCCAGAAGTGGTATAAGACAAAGGTCTGTTGATAGGGGGTATTTAACCAGGCAAGAGTATTCATGCTTACTGACTCTTTATTGGATAAGACTAATGGGACTTCATAATTGAGTAATGAGAAGTAACCTTGCTTCAGGTTGATTATTCCCTCATACTCAATCATAAACTGTGTGCCGATGAGCATATCATATGCTTTGTTATCTAAGGCCACAGCAGGGGCTGATAATATAAGTTTTTCAACTCGAATGGGAAGAGAAGAATATGCCCCAATAGAGCGAGTATTGTTGGGACCAGCAGTTCCAAATTATTGTGGGTACTTCAAGTCAGACGCTAGCTTTATCTTCGAGATAAGCTTAGTCAAGATCACGTTGACTGGGGAGCCAGTGTCCAAGATGGCCAATATTTGAACCTTTTGAATGACTACTTCAACCTAGTGATAATCTCCCCAAAGTTAGGCGACAAAGCTAAAACTTCCTTGAGCCGTAAGGTGGAGGTGAGTTTTTTAGCAGTTTCAGGGTAGTTATTCATGATGGAATGTAAGGGATGAACACGCTGAAGAGGTCAAATCATGCCAGCTAAGAATTGGTCACCATTGGTGCAGTGTCAATTACTTTTGGATACCCCAGGATTTGACTGAGGTACGTTTCCTCAGGGATGGTGGTCTCGTCTACACCTCCAGCGTTCAAATGATCAGGAACCTCTACCTCTGCAGGGGCTCCCAATATATAGTATCCAAAATCATCATAACTCCCCTCATATTCGTCCCCAAGGGTATTCTCAACAACTGGCAAGGCCGCGATGGTGGCAGGAGAGATGGCCACAGAAGATTGAATATCCTTAGGGCATGCCTTTACCAGCTTAGCTGGAGGGGTAGGCACAGCAACTTTAGTGAGCTTGAGCGGATGGATTGTTGTTTCTACCTACAGGGCTTTGATTCATAAGAAGAAGTGGTAACCTTTGTTGGTCGCACAGAGGAGCAGGTTTTGCAGGGAGAGTAGGCATAGGTTTCACCCTTAATTGTGCAACTGGAGATGGCTCCTCAATAGTGAGAGCTGAATGAATCACCTCAGCTTCCTTGGATATTGCACTTGAATAGAAATTGGCAACATCTACTAACGCCTCCTTTAGATAACGGATATTTTGAAATGGCGTTTTACTGAGATAAAATGCCTAGCTAAAGAGGGATGAGAAACTAAATTAGTTAGCAGGGCGGTGATAGCTTCATTAAGGGTGAGCATGCTAGAGGTTGTTAGCTTTTTTGCAGCGAGGTAAAATCGTTCAGCAAAGGTAAGGAGTGGTTCAACCCTATATAAGCTAAGGTGCATGAAGGCCTTTTACCTAAGTAAACTCTGCTTGGATCCAAATTAAGCCAAAGGAGCCTCCTTCACCTCTGCCCAAGTGAGCGAAGGGTTCAGGTAAGGAACTATCAACTCTTGTGCTAGGTGGCTTAAACAGGGAAGGATATACGGAATTTTTGCATATCAGTGGTGGCATACATGGCTGTTTCGTAAACATATAGGAAAGTATTGATGTTTCCTTCGCCAGGGGAAAATTTTTATTAAAGAAGGAGTATTAAAGGGTGCTGCTCCAGCTTTTCAAGATGGGATAAGGCGCTGGCGAGTTGCTCCTCAAGAGCAATGATTCAGGTTATACAATTTATTTGAGGTATGCCAACCAGGGGATGGACAGTACCAAACACAACACTCAAAATGAAAAAACAAAACTACTAACCAGGTGGGAAGCAGAAATGCTAACCCACCATGGCAGAGGGTGAGGAGGGGTCAGGGGGTTGGTTTTCAGAAAGACCCACCTCGATCAAGGGATGTTGGTTACAGTACCAGATCCAAGCAGAGAGCCAGGGCGTTGGGGCATCCGCATAGTGGGGGTTGAGGTCAGCGCAGTAGGAGTTTTCCTCTTCCGCATCAAGATAATTATGGGAAAGTGTTTCAAAAAAAGCTGCGAGGATAACTTCAGCTTCTTTGCGGGCTTCAGGAAGTTGGGTGAAAAGGGAGATACTGTGGCGGGTGATTTTGGCTGAGGGGTTGAATGAAGCAAAAGTTGCAACATTCATAACACCGACTTCATCTTCATTGAATAGTTTCGAAATGTCACTGCAGGGAGATTCAGGGAAGTTGGGGGGAAGAAGAGGGTGGGCAGGCCATGCTGGAGCTGAACCACTGACTGGGCCACCGCGGTGCATAGTTTTGGGCAATGAGGAGAGGCCACCGCAGCTAAGGCGAGCTGGTGATCGCTTTGGAAGGGGGCTGTATTGGGCAGAGGAGCAAAATGGCGAGGGGTAGGGGTTTCATCAAAGTCAGGAAGGAAAAATTCCGCCCGACCATAATCGCTTTGGCAGAGAGGTTGACCTGTATGCTTACTAATGAGGACATTACCTGATTCATCAGTTTCAGACAATAGATCCCATGGATTTTGGTTCACTGGAATAGTGGCGTTCGAATTTGGGTGGGTGGGATTGGGCGATTGGGCAGCTGCTTGGGTGCCAATGGTGGTCCAAGCATTGCTCTGATTGGCTGGGTAGATTTAGGTGGGAGAGTGAGGCTGGAGGTTTTGGGGGGCTGATTTTCCATGTGGGCCCACTGAACGAGATTGGAGGGTGGGAGGGGCAGCAAAGCGCCCCATACTGAACCTCCAGAGGGAGGCTCAGAAGCTGCAGCAGCGGACTTGGACTGAGGGCACACTCTTTTTGCATGGTCGAGGCCAAAGCAGAGGGAACAAATCTGCCTACCATTATCAACCTGAGCCCAAAAGAAATGATCAGGCGCTGCAGCCACATTAGCGCTGGGTGGGATTTGTTGGGCTATGGTAGGGTGGTGTGGTATGATGGTGGCTGTTGCCCGAGGAGCAGCAAGGCGCTCCACACCAGATGGAATAGCAATGATGAGTTTGGGCTGAGTGCCATAAGCCATGAGCCCCACGACCAACTGGTCATACAAAACCTGGGGTGGAAGATGGGATGGGAGATTTGCAAAGGATACCACCAGCGTGGTGTCTGAAGGGAGGCGAGTATGGGTTTTGGGAATAAGGTTTTTTTATAAATTAGAGGAGTTTGTGCTGCCGCTTCAGCATCCTCCTCAGATTGGAACCCAACGTCAAAGTAGCCCTTAAAAGGGCGGAAGTCTATAAAGCCAGCTGGCGCAAAGGCCGCAGTGGCTAGCTCAATAATTGCCTTATCAGCATATGGGAACAAACGCCCATAGTCCACTATGAGGCAATAGCGAATGGCAGAGCGAGGGAGGGCGAGAGGATGGGGGCGAGAAGGGTGGACGCGCGCCAGGTGGAGCGCTAAGTCCCGTGGGGGGACAAAATGGTTGGAAGCAGTTGGTGGGCTGTTTGAGCCCATCCAAACGTGCTTGCCCGCGGGGCAGAAAATGCTAGATGAGGGTGCACTGCTGCCTCACACTGGGGTGGCAGGCGGCGGAGCCAAGGACATCAAAGAATAGGTTTGGGCAGACGGCTGTGGATAAATAAAACTTAAATTTAAATCGCTCAAAAGTGACTTTGATGATTCAGGTTATACAGGAATCCCTGTATTGAGCACCATTTTGTGGAAATCCAGCCTATTCTTACTTGCTGGTGCTTGACGCCTGCTGGATCCTCAAAGAATTATAAAAATTTAAATAAATAAAAGCGCTAATAAAAATTGGGTTTTTATCAATTTTATTATAGGCATGATAAAGGTAATAAATGACCCCTCTCAGCCTCTGACCATAAAGTATTTAAAGTATTTCATGGGTTGAGGGAATTCAGGAATATATTCAGAATAGCTGAACCTAATCCAAATAAAGAAATATGAAGGAATAGTGAATCACAACTCAGGAACTCGCTTCAGAACAGTGGAATGAAAGAAGAGGATTTTATTTTATTTTATTTATTTGAGGCAAGCCGACCGGGGGACGGACATTACTGAAATAGATAAAGAAAGTATTGACATGAAACCTGAGCAGGGTCAACTCTGTCGTAGAAAGTTTTTTCACCTCCGGATCAGGACTCGGATTTTTCTGGTTACGTCATGGGTAAGGTTTTCGTGCTATTATACCTACTAACTTCAAGAAGAAGAGGAATTTTGATTGGCTAAAATATACCTGTGAGGTAATGTTTTTATGAACTTAAACCAATCAGCGCTTGAGAATTTTCTTGCACTTTGGGGGACCCCGCCAAACCTATAAAAGAGGGGGTCCCCATGTAGGTACATTGAAGGACTTTGGGGTGGTGGGGTAGTGCCTTCTGATAATGGTCCCAAAGTCCATCATGTGGTCACAGTAATCTAACCATTCAATCTTTTATTTGGTGCCCATAGAGATTTTTAAACTCATGTTACCCATTTAATGGGGTTCCATCAAGAATTGGCCAGGAACTTTTGGCCAATTTTTTCAAATTCATCCTTTTTTTATTAATAAATGAGCTCTTAACTACACCAGAAAATTGCAAATGGCTGACATTTTCCCTCTTCAGCTGAATTTGACCCAGAACATTCTTATTCTTCATCTGTGAGGGCAAATGTCTGACAGTATGTAATCCTTCCTAGACTTTCTTTGTTAAGTTGAAACTTGTAAATAAGTGAAAATTAAACTAGAGATATCGTTAGTTACTTATTAATAACCCTTATCAGCTAAAAATAAAGCAAAATTCATTCTAAGTACAACTGTTTATTCAATTTATATTATAAACTGCATTATAAGAAAGTTAGAGAGCTCTTTTAGACAAGAAATTGACTTGCTTCACACTCTTACTTTGGGTCAAAGCTTTAACAATAAAATAGTATTTTAGCTACTTTTTTCCGTTGGTTTTATAAATTAATTTAACAAAATACATGTATATAAATATATATGTCTGGTTTAAAACTGCTACTTTAGTATATATGATTTAGGTGATCCTAGATAATTCATTTGTGCCATATGGCGACTAGTGCATTGTAAAAAAGTTATATGAGGTCATGGAACTTATTTATTAAAAAGATAAAGTAACTAAATTTACCTATATACAAAAAATTTAAATCGTCACAAGTGTGGGTCATAGTTTCACTTTACAATAAAAACATGATATAAAAGTATATTTAAATTTATTGCAGGGAAGGCCGACCATGGGACGGACACTTAAGAATATGACTCAGACGAGACAAAACTTAGTACCAGGTGAGGCACCCCAGAGAAGCGATGCTATCTCTTGTTGCCAGCGGGAACGCCACTTATGGGAAGGGGAAGGGAACGTGTTTAGGGGACGTAGACACTATTGAGCACGTGTGGAGGAAGGGGTCTGATTTGATGAACCAGACTGGGAACCAGGAGGAGACCAGCTGTCGGCGACGTGGTGGGAGATATCCAAACATCCACGCTTGAAAGTGATCCACCAAATGAGACCAGAATCTGTGGACAGCTTCAGGGAGGGTGGGGATGGATCCGGCGATGGCATCCAAGACAATCGTGTGGATAGTCCACATGGCGATTGCAACCACCAGAGCACGAAGGGAGGGTGGGAGGGGGGGAGGCCATTGATGAAGCAAACATATCTCTTGACAGACTGAAGGGATGTGTTTGATCCTGGCCTAGCAGACGTTGGACTTCGCGCCATATTACTTTAGAGGTGGGGCACTTCTCCAGGCGGTGAAACAGCGTTCCATACTGGCCACACACGACACAGGATGAGTGTAAAGCATTAGAGCGCTCAGCTGTACGATACACCCGCCTCAGGCAGCGCCACACATGGGAGCGGACTTGAGGCTGCAACAGAGGATGGTGTGCATATTTCCAGATAGTCTTTTGGGTCTCAGTGGAATAAGGGATGTCCATCATGTCCAGGTAGTCCACCCTGGATAGGACTTGGGGTCGAATGGGGATCACGCCATCATGGATGGGCAGCCCCTGTACCTCTTGTGTGAACTGAGGAGAGGGTGGCCTCTTCAAGTTGTATGTCCACTAATATGAATTCTCCACTCTGCGCTTTGCATGGAGAGTAGGATTCGTTTGTAGTGGGTTTTGGTCCCGTGAGGACCTGTGGCTGATGTGTGTGATGCGAGGTATTTCATCAGGGAGTGGGGGTTTGATGGATTGTTGAGGCCCAAGGCTTGGGAGAAGTTGGAGCGGGCTGCGCGGGACCAGTGTTGGGATGGGAGTGTAGGAGCAGTGACGGCCGCAATCCAGGTGCCTAGGATCTTGGCGGCTGGGCTTTGAAGTCAAGTAGGCCCATGCCACCATGATGATGAGGGCCAAACATGACCTCTAGCCGTACTGGTGGAGGGCGGCCTGACCAAAGCCAACCTTGTAGCAAAGCATACAGGGATTTGAAGAAGCTTGGGGAGAAGGGGATGGCGTGGGCTCCAAACCAGACTTTGGATAGGAGCATAGAGTTGGCAAGAACAACCCTGCCAGTGAGGGTAGTAGGGTGGGCTCTGAGAGAGGCGATTTTCTTCGTCACATTGTCCAGTATATGGCCCTCCATTACTGCTGACGCATATCCTCCTGCCTCCAAGCACGCCCAGATGGCGTACCGGTCCTATGGTAGGTCGCGGGACAAAGGGGAGCACCAGTGGAGCGGTGTGTTTGAGTTAGTGAGGCGTGGACTTGGGCGAGCAGCTGGGCTGGGTTGGGAACTACTTGCTGGGGCCCAGCAGTTCTGAAACCGACCAAGGAGGATGATTTTGGTTTTGGAGGCGTTCAGTGCCGCGTTGCTTACCTGGGAATATTCCTGGATGAGGGCTTCAAGCGCGCGTGCATCTTTGTTATTAGACACCCCCACCACGCAATCATCTGCAAATGCCATCATCTTGACTGGGGTTTGCCTGGCACATGGACCCCAGTGAGTTGGGCATTCACATTTCGCAGTTGTGGGTCAAGGCTGAAGTTGTATAAGAGTGGGCTCAGGGGTCCCCTTGTCGCAGGCCCCTTTGAGGATGGACTACTTCCGTTAGGAAACCTGGGCCGCGCACAGCCATTGTTGCAGATTCCGTGAGCAGCATCACCCAGTTAATGAAGCAGGGAGGTAGGCGGAATTGTTGGAGGCAGGCCCTAAGGTATTCCCAGTTTACTCTATCATAGGCCTTTTGTTGGTCCAAGAATACAAGTGCCCCAGAGGCTGTGGATTGAAACACATTAGCCACAGAGTGTACGTTATCCCAAATTGACCTTCTGGGGATGAAACTGAATTGTTCTGGAGAGATGGTGGCAGATGCTACAGTCCCTAAACGGTTAGCCATGATTTTGGTTAAAATTTTGGTGTCTGTGTTTGTTAGAGAAATGGGGCGCCAGTTGGCTAAGTCTAGCCTATCCCCTTTCTTGAAGAGTGTGACCATAAAGGCCTCATGTCCTCCTGGTAGGAGGCACGTTTCCAACAGGCTTTGGTTGAGTGAGGCTAGCAGCACTGGGGATATATATTTAAAATATTTTTTGTAGAACTCATATGGAATGCCATCTGGGCCTGGGCATTTTCGGTTTGGTGCACCACGAATGGTAGTCCATAATTTGTTCGGAGTAATTAAATTCATTATTTCCGGGTATTGGAAAATGGTGCGGATATGAGCTCTGTCGAGAAATTCCGCCATTTTGGCTGGCTGAATTGGTTCAGCTCGGTATAACTCAGAGTAATATCTTTGCGTTTTGATTGCCACTTCAGCCAGTGTGTCCACAATAGAATTATCCGATCTTTGCACCTGTGTGCAGGCCACGCTCTGGCGTGGTGCAAATTTTTTGAAGAAGTATGCGGTGCACTTGTCACCTTTAGTGATTCGTGTGGCCCTGTATTGGACACAAACCCGATGTTTGTGTTGCCTTTCAAGTGCGTTGAGGTGGGCTGCTGCCTCCGCCCACTTCTGGCCCTATGCAGGGCTATATCCTGAGGCTGGAATGTTGGACTCCAAGTGGGCCAATTCTGCCAGCGCATGCAATATAACTGCCAATGTGGCTCGTGAGCGTCTGGATGAGAGATGGTGATAGTGGCGGATGGTGTCTTCTTTAAAAGTTGCCCATGTGGAAATGGGGTCCACGCAAAATGGTGCAACAAATGATTTTGCCAAAGTTGCCTCTTCCACCCATGTGGAAAATCCTGGCGATGCAAGCTCTGGGGGCGGATTTTGCACCAATGTGGGGCCTTTGCAACTGTGATGGGTAAGTGGTATATTATCGAGACCAGGAGGTGGTTAGAGAATTCCATTTTTGTTGTTTTGAAGTGGGAGATGTGGGGTTGGAATTTCGCCGGCGCTAGAATAAGGTCAATGCGGGTCATGGACCTTAATTGACCATTGTGGACATGGGGATGCATCATGTTTTTGAGCAGTGGGGCATGTCATGGTAGTGCATCCATCAACCCAAGGGTGGCTTTTAGAACGCATAGTTCTACGTGACCCTGTGGGGCGTGGGGTGAGGGTGGCCACCGGTCCGTTGGTGAGGTTAGCCAACAGTTCATGTCACCAATTAGGAAAGAATCGGGGGGTAGCGGGAGGGATTTGACTGATGAGAAAAATTCCTGATGCTCTTGTGCACCATTTGGGGTGTAAATGTTGACGATTGTGTGTGCAACATTGGCCCATGAGAAGGTGACAATGAGCACTCGGTCATTTAGGAATGTTTCTGAAGATATAAATTTGAAAAAATTATTTTTCTGAATTAGCACCCCACAGTGCTTCAACCAAAAGGATAGGGATGGTAGGAGCATTGTTTTCCAACTATCCTTGGAACCTCGTGGACAGTGGGTTTCCTGGATGGCCAGGATATCCACGGGTAAATTATTTTGTAAAAAACTCAGTTTCCTAGCCTGGGATGGGGAGGCCTTGAGTCTGGTGATATTCAGCGTCCCTAGAGTGAAGGTTTCCCCCATCGCACCTTAGGTGTGAGGGGTAGGCCCCCTGGCCCAGCAGCCTCTTCCAGGTCCCCACGGGCTTTCACAGCAGTGAGGGTATTAGCAGCAACGCTATTGGGGTTTTTGTTAATTTTTGCAGAAAGAGTCGCGTTGGCTTTGGCCTTCGCTTTTTGTTTTCCGACATCGGACGAATTTTTTTGCGGTGCGGATAAGTTCGGTGCACCGTCGAGTGGGGCAAAAAAATTTTTTTGGTTGGGATAGGTCCCAAGTCAGTTTCAACCGGGGCTTGGGTGCAGCAATTGGGTGAGATTGAATCTCCCATTGGATCCTTGGATTGAGTGGCCCATTCAGCTTGGGCCTCCCAATCTGATTGGGTGATGGATTCCTGAGTTGCTTCCACTGTGAAGGTCTCCATGTCCTCCTGGCGTCGTGAATGTGGGATGGTGGTGGTGACCTTGGCCGCTTCCTTGGCCATGGTCCTATGGGCCTGCTTGGCCTTCTTCCACTCCTGCGGGGAGATGGGTTTTACCAATAGGTAGCAGCCTTGTGCTCCCCACGGGAAAGCCTCTTTGGTGCTTGCGGTTGGTTCGTAGTGCACCTCTCCGCTGGCCATGGCTGCTGAGGGGTGCTCTTGGAATGTAACGCCCTCTTTGATGGGGCATGCATGTGCCTTATGGCCGAATGTATCACAGTGGATGCAAATGGGGGGCGCGCTGTCCACGGTTACCCGGAATGGGTGGGTGGTGTGCCCTGCGATGTCAATAAAGGTGGAGTGCGGGATCTGGGTTAGGTCCTTCATGATCTCCTCAGTTGGGGTCAGAACTGCAATGGCTTTGCCAGTGCACAGGTGTGGCATCAGCATGAAATGTTGCATTTTGAAAGATTGTATTTTGCCATATATGGTGAGACCATCTTTCAGGTGTTGCTCCAAAATGTCACATTTTACCGTAGTAGGCAAAAAGTCAAATGTGAGGAAAATTTGGTTTGATTTTGTCCATCTGGTACATTTAGTTTTGATGCCCTGTTGCCCTTTGAGGAGGTTGACCACTATGCGCACCGCTGCAGCCTCGTCTGCTGCTATTTTGCTTTCAAAACCTAGGTCCAGCCAACCGCATGACATGGAGTGAGGTGCAACATACACCGCGGTTGGGAAAATTTTGTGTACATCTTCACAAAATTTTTCCCATAGAACCATTTTTGGATGTCCAGATACACACGGACTCCAAATTCCACTGACAAAAGTGGCTGGGAATGTGGCGTGTTGATGTACTGGTTGCATCATGCTTGCCACGCGAGTATCTCTGGGGAAATTGTGACCGCTGGTTTTTGGATTTTTTTCTATTCCGCTGGATTCTCTGGGGCATTTTGAACGTTAGAGGCCGCGGGCCTTCCACCTGCTCCTCTTGCCTTGCTTGCCCAACTGCTCTCAGACATGGGTGCAGACTAATCCCCTCTATGATATTATCAAACTAGATTTAGTCTTGAATTGAATGGGTTGCAAAGGTGTTTGCAACGAGAAAGAAAAAAGTTTATGATATAAAAGTATAAATATAGTTAAATTGGGAATTAAATTTGATAAAATTTCCATTGTAAACTAAATTGTGGAAGCAAGATTAAGAAATATATAATGTGAAAGCAACTTTTTAATTTAGATCTTTAGATGTGCTATATGCAATCACATTAGATAACATCAAGGTTATGCCAATCTAATTTTTATAGTTAACTCTATTTTTAAATAATATAACCTAAAAGATAGTATTGTTCTTTGTAGTCATAAAAATATGATGGAAAATAAAAGTTCTCAGCTATTATATTCTTCAAGTTTGATAGCCTGGTTCCATAACCACAATTGAGTAAGAACTCTTTCTCATATAAAAATACTAATTGGTTTATGTTTGATCAACTATAAAGATCATTATCAGTATTTAAAAAATTATTTTATATTGTTTATTTCATAAAAAATCAAAGAACCAGGCAATAATAAAACCCATCTTTATCTATAATTTAGATGTAAATTCTTAATAGCAGATGCTTGTGACATAAATTTTTTATATATTTTTTAGTACTAGATGGTCCCAACCCGAGGGGGGTTAATTTTTTATATATTCAAACTTAAATTTTTCAATTTTGAATTATTGTTAAGCTTATGTGACATAAAACCGCAAATTACTATAGTTCTAACCTTTTTAAGACTAAAATATAGTCTAAAATTTTATACTAGAACCTACTGTCATAAGGTGCATAGTAAATCTAAGATCGTAAAATTTTTGTACCTATTTAATGAATTTTCAAATCATAATAGTAGCTTCTTTACGTAGTTTACTATTTGTATCATAAGAATAAAGTTTAGCTACTATATTCTAAGTAAAAGGTTGACGTATTTTATGCATAAACTAAAAAAGCTTTATAACTATTAAGATTAATGTTTACTCAAAACCTTGTTCATACCTTTTATATAACATTGTTACTTTATTAATGCATATCTAGGTTGTTGTTTTCTTTCACTTAAAAGCTTCCAATAAAGCTCGAAATGAAAGAAACACCAAGTTTATGAAAAAATTGTTTATTCTAGTTTGTATATAAAAAGGATTTGTTAGTTAATAAGGTTTTTAAAATCTATATATGTAAAGTCAAGGGGTCAACCTTTTCTAGCTTATTGGACTAATATGATTTTATGGCACATATCTGTTGTTATTGCCCATATAATTTTTCTTTCCTAAAAAACAAAGTTAGTAGTTACCATTGATTATATCTCATGTGTCAAAAATAGTTCTATTTGCCTGGGATTATAAGGCTTAGTGATTCTAAAAATTTCAAATTTTATTCGAGGTGGGCCGACCTGGGGACGATACCGCACCGATTAGGGAAGTGAAGAAAATGGGAAAGGAGGATAAAACCCGGAAAACCTCCATGCGTGGCGTATGATAGGCCAGGAACTCCATGGACCGCCTTTGCTATTCGCTATCTCGGTTCGGGGTATTGGTGCGCAAAACCAACACAGTCAAAATCGTCCTCTACCCAAAGTCCATTACCGGGATCGAACTCGGAAAGGAGTGGTAGAGGGTCCATACTCTACCACTAGGGTATTCTCCCCTTAGTGATTCTAAAAATAGTAATGACAAAATGATATAAAGTACTCCTATTAAGTCAATAGATGACCTATATAAATAATGGATAAAAGTTAGTAATTTTCATCTGTAAGAGAAATTTAAACTTGTAATAAGACAAAAAAGCATAGATTAAGTGCCCCTGAATGTAATTAAAATAATGATTGAATGATAAAGAAGATATTAGAAGATTTTTATAGCTGTTTAGTATTGAGTAAAAGCTCAGCCTTAGATGTTTTCAGGAGCCCAAACCATTATTTGAATAAGTTTATAAGCACGAAAAACAATTTATTAGTTTTTGAGAGATTAGCGTTAGTATGAGTTCCTATGATTATTGATGCTTAAGCAACTGCAATATCAGGCTTAGACTACTAAGTGACGCCCCACCAAGGAGAGTTGTTTTAGGTGCAATATGGAAGTGGTTTAGAATCTTCTGTGAAGTAAGAGTGTAGGTGAGGATTTCTCTATACAGTTGAAAACTATTTTTAGAAATTTGGGCAGAGATACCCCCAAGAGTTCTCCAACAGAAGCTAGCAGGGAAATTCCTTCATACCTTATTTTCATAAACACAAAAATCTAGATTCTATCATTATTAAAAAAATGAGATTAGGAATGCGTTTATAGCTTTTTATTAAGATGTACTTTAAATAAAATAACTTTAAATTCTACCACTAGTAGGATGTTGGGTTTTAGAGTTGTTCAGGTGAGGTGGTGGGCTTGGATGAACAACAATGTCCAAAAATTGTGATAATCGTTATTCTCTGCAAATCCAAATGGGGTTCAAATGGGCTCTTTTAATATGTTATATTTGGATGTAATCAATTGAAATATTTTGTAAAAAGGGTTTGATCCTTATTCCAAACATTAAAATAATTTTTGCCATTGCCCAAACTTGAAAAATAAAATCTCTTAAGCTTAACTTTTTTTCAACTTAGAACTTATTTGTTAATTGTTAGACAGAATCTTTTCAAATGATGTTTACCCCAAGTATTAATTTTTACATTTAAAGTGCGCCCCTGTTAAAGCCCTCTGTTTTTAGGTTGCTTTAGTGACTGCAGAGACCGCCTTATAAGAAATCCTAGAATTAATGCAAAATTTTCTATTTTTTTAGAAATACTGTTTTGCAGTTTCAGAAGTAATAACAGTGTTAAGCTTTAAAATTACATTGTTTGAGAAGAGTAAACTGGGTGGAACTGCTGCTACCCATCACTTTTTAATAAAGTCCTAAATCAGCGAGTTGAGTGAGTGGAAGATCCTAGAAATTAGTATTCTTCTTGGTTCTGAATAGGTGTAAGACCCCATCTAGCATGATAAATGAAGCCTGGGACATTACAATTAGTTAACGTATATAAACTAGTTTAAGATGTGTTATTTTATTTTCTAAGCTTCTATATTATAAAATTACTTATCTCTTAGAAATTGGCTTATTGTCTATATCCTGAGATCTCCAAGTGTTGCCTTTGATATAGAGTTGAATGTCTTGACTGACTTAAAATATTTCATCACCTCTTTTAAAGCTGTAGTAACATCACATAAACTCTTGTTGTTATGTTATAGTTCAATTGTCTCTCCTTGTTGTACTTGGTTATTATTTACATAAATTACTTGATAGATATCTATATAAATTATGGAATTTTCTACAATGGACGAACACATATACTTATGGCTGCAACTATATTGTTCATTTGCTTTTTATAGTAGATATTAGTGTGAAGACATAATGTGGGCCGCATTCTACTGCACTATCTTATATATATTGCTATAGAGTCTAATTAAAATCAATTATCATACAATTGTGCTTAAAAATATGTGCTTATTTGGCTCATGGATTTTAGCCATGTAATTATTTGTTCCCCCACTAGTAGATCTTAAACATTACGCTCTGACTCAGTTATTTGTTTTTAGTTATAATAAGAAGTTATTCCGAGATTTCTAGTCTAAGTTGGTTTCAACGCTCATATGTACCTCTTTTGGCCATCTAATAAACTTGATGAGTTTATAAGATGGTGTTAGGGGCACCTCAATAGGCCGATTTTAGTAAGCTTGAGCCCTAATTTTGTATAATTGTAATTGAAATTCTGTACCTCTTTTTGATGTTTTTAACCGTCAGATTATAGAATAATAACATAAAAAATAATTACTTCTATAGAAATTTTTTAAATGTGTTCATCTTTGTGTTTGTAATCTCTCTTTTTGTTTAAATTAAATTTGTTAGTAGTTACATACATTTAATTTTTACCTCATATGCTCAGTTCATTTGTGGCATATAAATTGACTAACAATTTAGCTTTACCTTTTTCATTTATTATAGACTATCATGACCATCATATTTTAAAAATTAATTATCTTAAGATATAAAATATAATTATATACATCTAATTGATAAGCATGACATCTAAATGGTAATTTCTGACATTACTGTTAAGCTTCAGTCAGATACTACAAGAACTTGTATGTTGTTTTGTTTTTTTCTTGACATAAATTTTAAAAAATTACAAAATAGAAGATTTAAACAACTTTGAAGTACCACTAAACACACAATTTTATTGACCTAGGCCCCACCGCCCTCTGCTCCAGTATGGGGCAGCGGTATATCCCCCATCATATTCCACCCAACAGGAAAACGTAGACAGATTGAATTGTCCAATCCCTCTTAATTCTCCAAGTTAATAAATCCCTCCCAAAGTTCCTCCGCCTTGAGTGACCCAGGCAGTGCCGTGTAGCCCCAATTTGCTCCCCTGGAGCAATATGAAATTCAGCCTTTGTGTTGAATATGGTGTCAGACAATTACAAGTCTGATGTTTAGAAAAGAGTGGTTTGGAGGAAAAATATGAATATTGGTCAAATAATCCTGGTCAATCACAGAAAGAACCCCACAAATTGGGGTAACACTGCTAATAAAGATCAGGCTAAAAATTCCAGTTTGGGCAGTCAAATTGCACCAAAACGTCATCTAAATTCAGGAAGGTCATTGGAGGCTCCTCCCCCAGCATCACCTAGTCTGGTACAAGTTACACCTCAGAAAATTGACCCCTTTTATAGGGTTGGAAGGGGCTCAACCAGGTGCAGAAAATTTTACAGCCCATTGATTGGGTCAACTTTATAAAAGCATTACCTAATGGACTAGTCCTTCCTGTTCCTGACCCTAAATCAGCCATTCCATCCAAACAAGACAAGTTCAATAAATCCAATAGATTGATGGCTCATATTACCTAATTTGGACATTCCCAAGCCATCTAAGCTCAAGCCTCAATGTTTCAAATTTGCTATTAACTTTATTTAGTATAGTATATTTTTAATCTCACGCAGCGCCTAATAAACTTCTATGAAATTAATTATTTTTTAATATATACTTATTTTTGTTTTTTCATATCAATGGTGAGAAAAGCCCTTAAACTATATTGTTAAGTTTGTGGTAAAAGAAGTAATAGAGAGCCTTTTCCAAAACCAAAAATATAACAAGTGGTGCTCACTACAGGGGCACCTGTACACCACACAAAAAGTTCAAATATATGGAGGCTGTTGGGGGTGGTAACCCTTCTAGCCTTTTCGCTGATCTCACCCCTAAGCTAGCTATTATGGAACAACAGCTATCCAGTGCTTTGTCTCGCCGTAAAAGGCTCAAGTAGAACTCACTACAATGCCCTGTTATAAAAAACCTCACCTTGAGACAACTTCATGCCTGATGAGGGCATTATTGCCTCCTTCCTTTATGTTTATGAGGCTGCGATGGAAGGAGCAACTGACTGGCAAAAAATCCAGTACATTCTTGCCTGCTTAAATCGAATAGCTCAAGAAAGAATGGTCCCCACCATGGTCAACCTCAGCACATGGGCAGAGTAAAGCAAGCGCTTCTTGAAAAATATGGTTCCAAACAAAGTTTTCAGCGACAAAACTGTCCTTTATGTGCCTTAGTTTGCAAGAGGGAGAGCAATCACCTCTTTTGTTGAGCGCTTTTATAATAAAGCTCAACCTTTGTTGCTTTCCCTATAGCTTCCTCTTGATGATGCTATTACAGCTATCTTGGCTGGCTTAGCATCTCATCCTTTATGGCGATGCATCTCTCTTCCATAAAGCGCACTTTCAAACCTGTATGGGATATCTGGGAGGCCTTATTAGCGATTGTAGATATATATGAGCTTGACCCTATACAAGGAGTTTTGATCCAAGCATCTACGCCAACTAATTTAGCAGCTACTACGGCTCTTTCCCTCTGGAAATCTGCTTCTGCGGAGTTGCCATCACAAAATATTTCTTTTTCTCATAAAGATACTCAGATGGTAATGGCTGTGATAAAGCAGTGCCTCACTTTACCTTCAGTTAAAAACATTTAGTTAGTGAAAGCAGTCGTCCCTTTTCCTAGCCCATCCTCTTCTTCAGAAGCGGCCTTCCCAAGTGGTAAAAAAGACAGCTCCTAAGCCTAAACCACTTCCTTGGGTCTCAATCACTCCTGATAATATTGGGTTTAAAGATCAGGTCACAAAGGCTAAGACGCCTGCTTCACAGAAGCACACAGCCACTGAACGACCCAAAGCTGGTGAAGTTGAAGCATCCACCTCCCTGGTGCTATCTCCCTCAATTTCTCAATTATCTAACCCTAGTCTGAAACTTGTATCCCTGAGGCAGCACAAACCCCCTACTTTAAGGTCAAAGCTCGAGATGTGACAATTCCTACGTCTCCCCCAAAAGTTAATAAGGTGGAGGAGCAACCCCAGGACCTATCATCCATTAAGGTAAGTCCTTAACCTACCCCACCTCCTATGGGCTCCCTAACCTGAATTGATAACCCCTCTGATGACAAGTCTGAAGGGGGTGAAGATGTTGGTCATTACGTTTTAGGAGCCCCAGGTGAAGTAGAGGTATTTGATTGATTGAACCCAAAGAGAGTGAATTGGGCTATGATCCCCCGTCAAACTTATCTTCAGAAAGTGATAAGGGGTCTCAAGATCATTGACACTACCAGTGACACTGACCAGCTCATTGCTACATTTCTCCAATTTACCCAGTGCATTCATACCCTGCAGACTATCTAGGGGAAATATCTGAAAATGCCAAACTACTAGCCTCCAATTTTTATTTAAAAGAGGCCCTCGCTCTTCCCCCTCCTTGGGTGGTACTTTAACTAAAGTTGAGGTCATTATTAATGGAGTGCGGGTTAAAGCTATCTTTGACACTGGGTCCCCATTGGACTTTGTTTCAACTAAGCTCAATGAAAAATTAAGCTGGCTCCTAACCTTCCTACACTCAAGAGTTTGGAACTGCGGTCCCAAACAACACCTGAGCCATTGGGGTGTACTCTTCCCTGCCCATTCGTTTTAAGAAGCTTCTCTGGTCAGCTCTGGCAGTGGCTTTGACCAATAATACCTACGATTTAACATTGGAACCCAATTTATCTTGAATATGAAGGTGTTATTAATCTGAAGCAGGGCTATCTCTCCCTGCTTAACTATGTGGTTCCTCTGATTCTGTCTAATGATGAGATCAATAAAAAGCAATATGTTTGCACAGTGGAAAAACTTTTCTTTCTCGTTGCAAACACTTTTGTAACCCATTCAATTCAAGACTAAATCTAGTTTGATAATCTCATAGAGGGGATTAGTCTGCGCCCATGTCTGGGAGCAGTTGGGCAAGCAAGGCAAGAGGAGCAGGCGGAAGGCCCACGGCCTCTAACATTCGAAAACGCCCCGGAGAATCCAGCGGAATAGAAAAAAAAATTTAAAAAAACTGGCGGTCACAATTTCCCTGGAGATACTCGCGTGGCAAGCACGATGCAACCAGTACATCAACATGCCACATTCTCAGCCACTTTTGTTGGTGGAATTCGGAGTCTGTGTGTATCTGGACATCCAAAAAACAGCCCTATGGGAAAAATTTTGTGAAGATGTACACAAAATTTTCCTGACCGCGGTGTACATTGCACCTCACTCCATGTCACGTGGTTGGCTGGACCTAGGTTTTGAAAGCAAAATAGCAGCAGATGAGGCTACAGCGGTGTGCATAGTGGTTGAACTCCCTGAAGGGCAACGGGTCATCAAAACTAAATGCACCAGATGGACAAAATCAAACCAAATTTTCCTCACGTTTGACTTTTTGCCTACTACAATAAAACGTGACATTTTGGAGCAACACCTGAAAGATGATCTCACCATATACAGCGAAATACAATCTTTCAAAATGCAACATTCCACGCTGATGCCACACCTGTGCACCGGCAAAGCCATCACAGTTCTGACCCCAACTGAGGAGATCGCAAAGGACCTAACCCAGATCCCGCACTCCACCTTTATTGACATCACAGGGCACACCACCCACCCATTCCGGGTAACCGTGGACAGCGCGCCCCCCATTTGCACCCACTGTGATGCGTTTGGCCATAAGGCGCACGCATGCCCCTTCAAAGAGGGTGTCACATTCCAAGAGCACCCCTCGGCGGCCATGGCCAGCAGAGAGGCGCACTACGAACCAACTGCAAGCACCAAGGAGGCTTTCCCGTGGGGAGCACAAGGCTGCTACCTATTGGTAAAGCCCATCTCCCCGCAGGAGCGGAAGAAGGCCAAGCAGGCCCATAGGGCCACAGCCAAGGAAACGGCCAAGGCCAACACCACCATCCCACACTCACAACGCTAGGAGGACATGGAGACCTTTGTGGCAGAAGCAACTCGGGAATCCATCACCCAATCAGATTGGGAGGCCCATGCCAAATGGACCACTCAATCTGAGGATCTGATGGGAGATTTGATCTCACCCAATCGCTGCACCCAAGCCCCAGTCAAAACTGACTTGGGACCTATCCCAACCAAAAAAATTTTTTTTTTGCCCCACTCGACGGTGCACCAAACTTATCCACACCACAAAAAATTCGTCCAACGTCGGGAAAACAAAAAGTGAAGGCCAAACCCAACGCAACTCTTTCCACAAAAATTAACAAAAACCCTGATAGTGTTGCTGCTAATACCCGCGCTGCTGTGAAAGCCCATGGGGACCTGGAAGAGGCTGGTGGGCCTGGGGGCCCACCCCTCACACCTAAGGTGCGATGGGGGAAACCTTCACTCTAGGGATGCTGAATATTACCGGACTCAAGGCCTCCCTGTCCCAGGCTAGGAAACTGAGTTTTTTACAAAACAATTTACCTGTGGATATCCTGGCCATCCAGGAGTCCCACTGTCCACGAGGTTCTGAGGAAGCTTGGAAAACAATGCTCCTACCATCCCTATCCTTTTGGTCAAAGCACTGTGGGGTGCTAATTCGGAAAAACAATTTTTTCAAATTTACATCTTCAGAAACATTCCTAAATGGCCGAGTGCTCGTTGTCACCTTCTCATGGGCTGATGTTGTACACACAATCGTCAACATTTATGCCCCAAATGGTGCACATGAGCGTCAGGAATTTTCTCGTCGGTCAAATCCCTCCCACTACCCCCCGATTCTTTCCTAATTGGTGACATGAACTGTTGGCTAACCTTACCAACGGACTGGTGGCCGCTCTCACGCCCCACAGGGTCATGTAGAACTATGCATTCTAAAAGCCACCCTTGGGTTAATGGATGCGCTGCTATGACATGCCCCACTGCTCGAAAATATGACACATTCCCACGTCCACAACAGCCAATTAAGGTCCATGACCCGCATCAACCTTATTCTAGTGCTGGCAAAATTCCAACCCCACATCTCCCACTTCAAAACAACAAAAATGGAATTCTCCAACCACCAACTGGTCTTAATAACATACCACTTACCCATCACAGTTGCAAAGGCCCCACATTGGTGCAAAATCTGCCCCCAGAGCTCGCGTCGCCAGGATTTTCCATGTGGGTGGAAGAGGCAACTTTGGCAAAATCATTTGTTGCACCGTTTTGCGCGGACCCCATTTCCACATGGGCAACTTTCAAAGAAGACACCATCCACCACTATCGCCATCTTTCATCCAGATGCTCACAAGCCACATCGGCAGTTATATCGTGCATGCTGGCAGAATTGGCCCACTTGGAGTCCAACATTCCAGCCTCAGGATATAGCCCTGCATAGGGCCAGAAGTGGGCGGAGGCAGCAGCCCACCTCAACGCACTTGAAAGGCAACACAAACATCGGGTTTGTGTCCAATACAGGGCCACACGCATCACTAAAGGTGACAAGTGCACCGCATACTTCTTCAAACTAAATTTGCACCACGCCAGAGCGTGGCCTGCCAAAGGTGTGAAGATCAGATAATTCTATTGTGGACACACCAGCTGAAGTGGCAATCGAAATGCAAAGATATTACTCCAAGTTATACCGAGCCAAGCCAATTCAGCTGGCTGAAATGGCGGAATTTCTCAACCGAGCTTATATCTGCACCATTTTCCGATACCCAGAAATAATGAATTCAATTACTCCGAATGAATTATGGACTGCCATTCGCGGTGCACCAAACCAAAAATGCCCAGGCCCAGATGGCATTCCATATGAGTTCTACAAAAAATATTTTAAATATATATCCCCATTGCTGCTAGCCTCACTCAACCAAAGCCTGTTGGAAACGTGCCTCCTACCAGAAGGACATGAGGCCTTTATGGTCACACTCTTCAAGAAAGGGGATAGGCTAGACTTAGCCAACTGGCGCCCCATTTCTCTAACAAACACAGACACCAAAATTTTAACCAAAATCATGGCTAACCGTTTAGGGACTGTAGCATCTGCCACCATCTCTCCAGAACAATTTGGTTTCATCCCCAGAAGGTCGATTTGGGATAACGTGCACTCTGTGGCTAATGTGTGTCAGTCCACAGCCTCTGGGGCACTTGTATTCTTGGACCAACAAAAGGCCTATGATAGAGTAAACTGGGAATACCTTAAGGCCTGCCTCCAACAATTCCGCCTACCTCCCCGCTTCATTAACTGGGTATTGCTGCTCATGGAATCTGCAACAATGGCTGTGCGCGGCCCAGGTTTCCTAATGGAAGTAGTCCATTCTCAAAGGGGCCTGCGACAAGGGGACCCCCTCAGCCCACTCTTATACAACTTCAGCCTTGACCCACTACTGCGAAATGTGAATGCCCAACTCACTGGGGTCCATGTGCCAGGCCAAACCCTAGTCAAGATGATGGCATTTGCAGATGATTGCGTGGTGGGGGTGTCTAATAACAAAGATGCACGTGCGCTTGAAGCCCTCATCCAGGAATATTCCCGGGTAAGCAACGCGGCACTGAACGCCTCCAAAACCGAAATCATCCTCCTTGGTCGGTTTCAGAACTGCTGGGCCCCAGCAAGTAGTTCCCAACCCGGCCCATCTGCTCGCCCACGTCCACGCCTTACTAACTCAAAACACACCGCTCCACTGGTGCTCCCCTTTGTGCCACGACCTACCATAGGACCGATAAGCCATCTGGGCGTGTGGATGGAGGCAGGTGGATACGCGTCAGCAGTAATGGAGTGCCATATACTGGACAACGTGATGAAGCGTTTTGCCACTCTCAGAGCCCACCCTACTACCCTCACTGGCAGGGTTGTTCTTGCCAACTCTATGCTCCTATCCAAAGTCTGGTTCGGAGCCCACGCCATCCCCTTCTCCCCAAGCTTCTTCAAATCCCTGTATGCTTTGCTACAAGGTTGGCTTTGGTCAGGCCGCCCTCCACCAGTACGGCTAGAGGTCATGTTTGGCCCTCATCATCATGGTGGCATGGGCCTACTTGACTTCAAAGCCCATGCCGCCAAGATCCTGGGCACCTAGATCGCGGCCGTCACTGCTCCTAGAATCCCGTCCCAACACTGGTCCCACGCAGCCCGCTCCAACTTCTCCCAAGCCTTGGGCCTCAACAATCCATCAAACCCCCACTCCCTGATGAAATACCTCGCATCACACACATCGGCCACAGGTCCTCACGGGACCAAAACCCACTACAAACGAATCCTACTCTCCATGCGAAGCGCAGAGTGGAGAATTTGTATTAGTGGACATCCAACCTGAAGAGGCCGCCCCTCTCCTCAGTTCACACAAGAGGTACAGGGGCTACCCATCCATGATGGCGTGATCCCCAATCGACCCCAAGTCCTATCCAGGGTGGACTACCTGGACATGATGGACATCCCTTATTCCACTGAGACCCAAAAGACTATCTGGAAATACGCACACCATCCTCTGTTGCAGCCTCAAGTCTGCTCCCATGTGTGGCACTGCCTGAGGCGGGTGTATCATACAGCTTAGCGCTCTAATGCTTTACACTCATCCTGTGTCGTGTGTGGCCAGTATGGAACGCTGTTTCACCGCCTGGAGAAGTGCCCCACCTCTAAAGTAATATGGCGCGAAGTCCAACGTCTGCTAGGCCAGGATCAAACACATCCCTTCAGTCTGTCAAGAGATATGTTTGCTTCATCAATGGCCTCCCCCTCCCACCCTCCCTCCATGCTCTGGTGGTTGCAATAGCCATGTGGACTATCCACACGATTGTCTTGGATGCCATCGCTGGATCCATCCCCACCCTTCCTGACGCTGTCCACAGATTCCGGTCTCATTTGGTGGATCACTTTCAAGCGTGGATGTTTGGATATCTCCCACCACGTCGCCAACAGCTGGTCTCCTCCTGGTTCCCAGTCTGGTTCATCAAATCAGACCCCTTCCTCCACACGTGCTCAATAGTGTCTACGTCCCCTACACACGTTCCCTTCCCCTTCCCATAAGTGGCGTTCCCGCTGGCAACAAGAGATAGCATCGCTTCTCTGGGGTGCCTCACCTGGTACTAAGTTTTGTCTCATCTGAGTCATATTCGGAAGTGTCCATCCCATGGTCAGCCTTCCCCGCAATAAATTTAAGATATGTTTGCACAGTGGAGTATCCCTCCTCCGCTTTATCCCTTCATTATACCACGGCAGGCAGGCATACAAAAATGTTGCTCCATCAGTGGACGCCATGAGGGTATCCCTTTCTATGCTTCTAAAGAGGTAGTCATTAAGGCTGGGGAACAAAGGGTATTTGACATGAAGATTACCATGTAAATCCCACATAACTGCCTACTGCACCTCATTAGCATTGATGAAGTTAGTTCTTTAGAGCCCAGAGTTTTGCCAAGCGTGTTAGACCCTGCCTATCATAGGACTATTAACCTCCTACTAGGGAATCTCACTAAAAAGGATATGGTGGTAAAAAAGCATCAGGAGATCGGAAGAGGCCTGCTGATACCAATTGAGGACATTTAGCAAGTCAACTGTATTGAGTCTATGTCTGATATGGGTTTACCCGCTGACCAATCTTTATGTACTTTGCCTTCTGTTCATATCTCCTATGAACTAACTCTAGCTGATCTGGATAAAGTCCACATCCTACTTGAGGCCTACAGCAACATTTTCTTCAAATCTGACAATGCCTATGGGCACATGAAGGGGTGGACACATACTATTAATGTTGGGGATGCTAAACCCATTTGCTCTAAGCCCTATCGCAAATCAAAAGTTGGGGAGCTACAGATGTAGATAGAGCTCAAACAGATTTTGGATGATGGTTTTCTGGTGCCGTCACAAAGCCCTTGATCGCCCCGCTTTTAAAGAAGAAGAATGGAGGTCATCAGATAGTGATGAACTACTACAAATTTTACAACCTCTCATAACGAAGGATAGTTAACCTATCCCTCGCATTGATGACGCTCTGGCCCAACTCTCTGGATCCAAGTTCTTTTCAGCCATGGACTTGGTTAGCGGTATTGGCAAATGGACCTTTCTCCACAAAACCAGGAGAAATGTCTCTTATTTGCAGTGAAGGTCTCTTTTTAACCTAAACGACTACCACAAGGGTTGTGTAATGCACCTGCCACTTTCCAATGGGCAATGGATCACATTCTACAGGACCTTAAACTGAGTTGTGTGATTGTCTATCTTGATGACATCAACATTTTATCCAAGACTTTCAATGAATACTTAATAAATTTAAAGGAGGTTTTAACGTTTGTAGGCATCTAATATAAAACTAAAGCCCTCCAAATGTACCTTTTCCAGACGAAGCTGGATTTCTTTGGATATGTTTTCTCACAAGATGGGATAGAACCACTTAAAGAGAAAGCAGAAGCAATATCCAAGATGCCTGCGCCCAAAACCCTTCACAACATCCAGGTATTCTTGGGAATGATGGAGTACTACCATCAATTTATCCCAAATTTAGCTCAGTTTAGCGAGCCCCTTGTCCGCCTCCTGGCTAAGAACACCCCCTTCTATTGGGGTGCTGATCAACAGGCCGTATTTGAGACTCTGAAGGAGCTCTTGCAAAAGAGCCAGTACTCCGCCACCCTGACTACAGCAAATCCTTCATGTTGCTCACTGATGCTTCTAATTACGCTGTTGGAGCTTTATTGGCTCAATTGGATGAGCATGGGGTCGATCATCCCATGTCTTACTTTAACAAAATGCTTTCAATAGCTGAGCGCAATTACAGCGCCACTGAGAAGAAGTTCCTGGCTGTCCTGATCACTGTCAAACACTTCCACCCATACCTATATGAACCTTCTCTCAAAGTGATCACTAACCACGCCTCTCTTAAGTGGTTGCAGAATATGAAGGACCCCATAGGGCGGTTAGCTCGCTGGGCTTTGAAGCTCCAGCATTATGATCTGAATATTGAGCATTGGTCAGGAACGCGCCAGGTGAATGTAGATGGGTTATCACGGCCGCCCATTATTCACTTAGACAATAGTGAAGCTGAGAGACTACATGATCTCCTCATGACTCCAGATGCATGGGCTGATGAAGATGAACCAGTACAAAAAATGCTAGCTTAACACCCCCGCAACACCAAAGGTGAAAAATGGGAAGGTATTTAAGAAAGTAGGATCAAATTGGGTGCCCTATCTCCGACTGTCAGAGCGAGTTCTTGTCATCTTGGAGTCCCACACTATCATGTGACATAATGGAGTACGCAAACATATGAGTGGTTAAAAGATCGGTACTACTGTGAGGCATCTTTAAAACTATATCCAAATTCTTGGATGAATGCCTGACATTTAAAAACAATACAGTTTTAAGGCACAATATCAGTACCAACCTACGACGCCTCAACAAACATTCCACACCATAAGTTTGGATGTAATAGGTCCTCTCCCTCAGACCACAGGTGGCAACCGCTATATCTTAGTTTGTATTGTTCATTTCACCAAACGGGTTAAAGCATTAGCTCTCCCCGCTCAGACGGCTAAATCACGGCCACCTTCTTGCACCAATACATCTACACCTGGCATGGGTGCCCTCAGGTCCTCCTATGTGATAAAGGAAAAAATTACTTCCCAAGTAGTGAAGCTCATTGCCACCTCCATGGGAGCACAACAACTCTTCTTGCCCCTTATAACCCAACTACAAATAGTGTTGTAGAAAGAGTAAATAAAACCTGGTCTCAATACTCCGCAAAATGGCCAATTTATACCCACTCCACTGGTATCTCTACTTACCAGTGCCCTAATGGCCTACTGAACTAATTACCATTTCATCTTAAAAATGTCCCCTTTTCATGTGTTGTATGGCCGAGAACCTGGAATATCAGCTCTACTATCAAAAGATATTTTCACTGACAGAACTGACCCAGAAAAAGCCATGAAAAAGTTAACTTAACACATCATCCAACTATAAGCGGAAGCTATGACTAACTTTGGTTAAGACAGTCACAAAAGAAGGCGTAGCAGCTAATGAGCACCATGTACCTCTCCCTTTCTTACAAGTAGCTGACTTGGTATTATACTATCACAACTGCATCATTCTAAAAGTGAGAAGCTCGGTTCTATCTGGGAAAGGGCATTTTTAGTCACCTGCAAGTGAGGGGATGAATACTCTATCAAATCTCTTGCTTGTAGAGTCACCATCAACTGAGTCCATGGCCAGTTTTTACGCCCTTATTCTCCTCCTACACTCTTGAAAATGGTAATGTAAGACAATTACAAGGCCGATGTTTAGAAAAGAGTGGTTTAGAGGAACCTAATATGAATATCGGCCAAAAGAACCTGGTTGATTCCCAGTGAAACTCACAAATTGGTGTAACACTTCTAATAATGATCAGGCCAAAAATTCCATTATGGGCAGTTGGATTGCACTGAACCATTGACCAAATTTGGTGAGGTCATTGGAAGCTCCTCCCCCAGCTTCACCTAGTCTGGTACAGGTTACACCTCAAAAAGTGTCCCCTTTTATAGGGTTGGAAGGGGTTCAACCAGGTGCAGAAAATTTTACAGCCCATTGATTGGGTCAACTTTATAAAAGCATTCCTAATGGACTATTCCTTCCTGTTCCCAGCCCTAAATTGGCCAACCCATCCAAACAAGGCGAGTTCAAAGAATCTAATAGGTTAATATCTCATATTATCTAATCTGGAAATAACCAAGCCATCCAAACTCAAGCTTAATGTTTTAAATCTGCTATCAATCTTATTTAGTTACTCTCTTTTCACCCTTGCGCAGCGCCTAATAAACCTTTATAAAATCAATCATTTTTTATTTACTTATTTTTGTTATTTTCATATAAATGGTGAGAAAATCCCTTCAACTATATTGTTGGTTTTTGGTAAAAGAAGCACCAGGGAGCCTTTTCCCAAACCAAAAATTCAACATATGGTAAATATTAACATATTCTAATAAACAAAGAATAGAACTACATAGGCGCTTATGTAGCCTGCAGACTTTATCAACTTCTGCCCCTATATGAGTTACATTTTTTTTTTTGTGAAGCTGATGCTTAAATATTTAGCTACCCTTCCTGTTAGGAAGCCAGCATTCTAAGGAAAACCTAGCTTTCTTCATGGGTATGCAATGACCCACAAGAGCAGCTAAGGTCCACAAGGCACCGTTGTTTTAAGGGATTATGAGTGGGCGCGTTGGGGGAGGTGTTGGAAAGGCTTCGCCCATGTAATTGCTGCCCATATGTCATCTATTGTATTAAAAATTACTAGTTTTAAAGAATTTTTAATAATATTTATATAAAATAAAGGAAAACTAAACAAAAAATAATAGCTCACATTCTATCATTAGCAGGGTGTTGAGTCTTATGGTGTGATGTGGGAAGCTGCTAGGCTGAATCTCGTAGTAGGTTTAAACTTTAATTACAAATCCAAAAATTTTAGTTTCAAACATCAATTTTACTTCCATAGTTTTTGTCAACTTTTGAGCTATTCCTGGGTCTTTTTCAAATCTCAGATGTCCAAATTTACTTTTTTTGATTCTGAAAAGAAGTTGAGTTTAATTCCTGTATTTGCCTTTTTTTCTCACTTTTTTTCTCAAATTGGACATATTAGATATGTTTTTGTTACACAGGTTGGCTTCCAGGTGAACCAAACATTGGGAGTTGAAATTGTGACCGAGATGTGGGATTCATGATTTTATGAAGTCTTCACAAATTTGTTTAATTTAACTTAAATAAAAACCAGCTGATTTTGAGACTTGAGTGAATTTGGACTGGTTTTAGATAAGAAAAGGATGTGGTACAAGCAGGGTGGGGCAGCGGCTACTCATTTCTCATATAGGGTATGCCCTATGTAAGATATCTGTGTGAGGGGAAGGGCCTTAGATTTGAACCCTTTTTAATATAAAGGGGTGCACATCCCTTTCCAGATTGATAGCTGGCACCTGAGGCCTTACAATTTCCCTGGTGTTCCAGGGAACCCCCTCCCAACCATGCACAACCAGTTATTTGATGACACCACCCTTGTGACTCAATTTTCAAGCTTCCCACCCGCCTCCCCCTGATAGGTTATATAAAAAGCTGGTCGCCAGATTGTCAGCATATGGTGCTGACCATATTCTGCTATTTGTGCTCTCCAACAAAGATAACCAACTCGTGGACTCTCACACTTTCACGACTATATACCCAGCTTCAACCAAATTTTCCATCTCAACTCCTCCATGCATTGTTGTCCCTTCTCCCTTGACCATTCTTTCTATGCCCAAGTAGATAAAGGGCCCTTCATCTGACTTACCTGTTTTGACCTGGATAAACTAAATGGTGCTGCCTTTCATCACCCAAGCAGTGTCCCAAATTCCTGACTCCTACCATGATGATCCTATCACCAACCCTAAAACTTTCTCTACATGCACATTCTCACTCCTCCTCCTAAGGTGGTAGCTGCAGTTACATCTGTTTGAGAAAACGGAAACCTTCCTGCCAAATTCTCACCCCTTCTTCAACCAATCAGGAGCATGCGTGAACCCCAGTTAATTTTAAAGACCTCACACAGCTACCCACCCCAATTCAACCAAATGATAATAGGCCATTCATCTTCAACTAAAATCTCTGGAAATTTTTGGAAGGAATTAATAAATCAGATAACACTTTCTCTTTTTTAATTTTGGCCCCTGGCTTCAAATTGTATCTCAACACCAATTATGAAGCTCAGTTACCACCTCTACATTTTGCTCCCTTCCATGATACTGCCCTATTCTGATATGACTACAATTCATTGTAGAGGCTGTCACCTCTCCTGAGTGTCGCCCCTTTAAAAGTCCTTAGAAATACCAGTTGCAGTCGTGGCTAAGTACCTACCCCCTCCTGTCCTCAATACAATGCACCTAACACACAAAAGAACACCTCCACTTTAAGCAAAAAGCTAGTAAAGTAGTACGAAAAAATGCAGCGGCATAAAAAATTGGTCTTAAAATCTACATCACAAGTAACATTATTGCTACCTTTACCACGCTTCTAAAGTTCTCCTCAAGGCTGAGAAAGCCCTCTCTGAATATATCCCCACCTTCCTTTTAATAAAGCTTTATATAAAAGCCCCACTTTGATACTTTAAACCTTAATTATAATATGCAACTGTGACCATGCTCTCAGCTCTATGCCAAACCCTATCAGCCTCAGATGAGGACTACAAGCCTCACAACCCCCCTTCACCCTCCGCCTGGATGGTTAATAGTATGTTGCTTCTGACCTGGTTGTAATTTTTTATTTTTTGAGCTAATTTGAGTGTCCAATTCTTCTTGTCTCATCTTTTTTAGTTTTTAGTTCAACTTGCTCCTCTGAGCTTTGTAATTTCCGTCCCCTGGTTGTCTTACCATTGATAAATATAAAAATATGCTCTTTCTTTATTGTTTCTTTCTATTTCCATATTTTAAGTTGCAAACTTCAATGTGTTTGACTTTAATTTATATATCAAGCCTCTTAGAAGCATTTTTAACTTTTTTTATTTATCTTCTAATGATACTATTTAATTTAAGTAATATGCTAGTAAATCATCCTATAATTCAATTTACTCAAATTAAATGTCATTTTACAATTTTAATGTACTGAAGTGTCATAGGTATATTTAATAATTCACACTTTACTTTACTTCAATGTTTATACACCTTGTAATTAAATTTTTAAACTTTAATTAAGATCATGGTAATTACTAATAGATTGGACTTATATTACACATGATATACAGTTACATAGTAAGGCTTTAGAGAATATATATGATGACAATATATAGTCAATGTTTTAAAATAAATTAAAACTATAGTTTTATCATTTAAGGTCATGCTGTTATTAAACTTTCTGATAAAATACTGTACTTCCTATCACGATGAGTTGACACCCACACCAACAGCCAGAATACCATCATTATAGCCAAACAAAATGTTTGTTGCAAAGTGAATAGGAGAATGCCAACGCTTGCCAGATAATCCCATAATTGTAGCACATACCTAGAAATTATCATTGCAAACTTCTTAATTTAGTAATAAATTAGGAACTTTTAAAATAAAATAAAATAAGGCCTATTAAAAAAATTAAATGAAAGCAAAACTTGTTGGGGGCTGCTGCCTTACAAGATAGATGAGTGGGATATGATGAGGATTTCAAAAACTCCTAGAGTTCCCACTGAAAACTATTTCCAGCAAATTAACACTAGAGAGTTTCCAATGTCAATTTAAATCTGACCTGAACAGCCATAATGATAGCAAAAAATTTTAAAGAATGTTTTTTTGAATTAGTGCACATTACATGGTGGTGACAACTTTTTTGATGGATGGTGGGTTGCGCTCATAGCCAGGAAAGATAGGGGTGATCATACTTTATGTCAAATGGAACTGCTTCCACCCTAGTGCA
Source organism: Massospora cicadina (assembly GCA_022478985.1). NCBI lineage: Eukaryota > Fungi > Entomophthoromycota > Entomophthoromycetes > Entomophthorales > Entomophthoraceae > Massospora > Massospora cicadina. Next base: position 59,338 of record JAKSZP010001744.1, read on the forward strand.
GGTTTTGAGTTCAAGACCTGCACTGGCTAGAAAAATCTCAGTGTGGTATATTTGTCCCAAGGTCAACCCACCTCAAATAATTTTTACTTTATGTCAAATGGGTTTAGCATGCCTGAACCTATTGGGGTGAGCTCACCTTTACTGGTGGTAAGGTGGGAAGCTGGACGGTTATTTTTTTATTATGTTCATTTTGACAAATTTTATTTTTTTTAATATTGAATTAAATCCTTCAGATTACCTCATACTAGGGTTAGCACCTTTTGGAAAGGTAGGAAGTTTCAATCTTCCTGTTGGTGATGTCCTCTGGACAACATCAACTCCTGGTACACACCCTGAATTCTCTCCACCAACTTCTTGGTACTGGAAAGAAGGGGCAAAGAAACCGTCAGGGGGTAAGCTGTCACCATCATCATATTTACAACATAGACTAGATCATCTTGATTGGTGAGGAGATAGTAGCCTTTTCCCCCTTCTTGGTTCTGAAGGGAAACTTCTATCAGTTGAGATTCAGGGGTTGCCCCCACAGGATATACATTATCCTTCCCTTATTGGACAGAGGAGCAAAACCACAAAAAAATTGAATTGAGTGATTTTTCCTACGCCTTAAGCAGCTTGATGGCCAGGAGGGTGGCAACCCTCCACAGAGGATGGGGAGCTTTGGGGTGTGATTTGTAAAGAGGAAACCACCAACTCATGGCAATGGGCACAATTACTGGCACTTATCCAGCTCATAAGAGGAAGGAATGATATCCCTTCCAGGTAATCAAGTGCTTTACCAATCAGAAAGTTTTCTGTGATTCCAAAATGCATCAACATTGGCATATTTTGAGTTCTATACATAGATTAGCTATTTAGGTGACAGGCTTCTTCTTTTTAAATGGAGATAACTGGGAATCTCAAAAGATGTAATACTTTTTAATGAGAGCTGAAAGTGCCAACTGGAAAACCCATTACCCAAACCTTTCTCCCCCACTAGATTTCCAGAGCATTTGCTAGAAACTTCCTGGATAGAAACTTCTACGCAGGTGCCATGTATTTAACATGCCTAGAGAACCCACCTTACACTCATGGGCAGAAAAAATGTTTGTAATTAGTGAGCTGCTTTTAGTCACTGATTGCCTTTATCAAGTATTCCTGAACCAGGTATTAAGTACATCATATCTGCTTCATATTTTCCTATGAAGCATGTACTTTCAGGAAAAGCAGGGGTCAATGATAAACAAGGTATTGTACCTTAAGATTGATTCATAGAGTGAAAGGCTGGTAGGCAAAAGGGTGGCTTTATTCTATGTGAACTGAGCCAAGGGAAGATCAGAGGCCCAGGTATCCTGGGAAGCAGAGGCATAGAAGCAAGGATACTGCTTAAGGATATGGTTGACCCCTGCATCTGCCTTTCAGACTGGGGGTGGTACACAGTTGTAGGAAGTCTAGATCTTTAGAATAGCTAGTGATGCAGTCCAAAAACGAGAAGTAAACTGGGCCCCTAGTCACTCACCACCTTCTGTAGTAGGCCAAGCATTAAAATACATGGTGAACAAAGAGCCTGGCTTTTTCCTCCTAGATGATTCCAGACTGTCACAGGATAAAGATATGTAAACTTAGTAAAGTATTCCACTACCACCATAATTGCGTTGAACGTATTAGACTGGGGAGCTCAACAATAAAGTTGACTAATACCAAGGTCCACGGACCTTCTGCCTGCTGCAACAGATGGAGCAGACCATTCTTACCTGATCTATCAGACTTGGCCTGAGCACATGTCACGCATTTTGTGATTCAAGCTAGAATATCAGAGAAACTTAATTAGTTAAATGACAATTTAACCAGACCTGGAATTTCTTATTTTCTTGGAAGCCCCACCACTGGGGGATCATGATGGGTGCAGCTTACCACATCGCTAAGTTAGGAACCCAATCTCTATTTCTGAACAAATTTATTTCCCTCCACTATCAAATTTTGGACCCACTTATGTGCCAGCAGAATTAACCGATCAAACAACTCCTCCGCCTAAAAGCAGGATGCCTGTCCAACCAGTACTCAAGAAACTAAGTTCATTTCTATTCTCAGTCTGCCACAAAAATTGTGGGTGGATCAATGGCTAAGATATGGGCAGGAGGAATCATCATGCTCCGTTCCCATGCTTCTTCCTCCTTAGGATTTAAGGAAGGTTAAAGCATAACAGTTCTGGGAGAATAGCCATGGAACCCTTCGCAAACTCAAATTTGAAGTTTAAGGTACAAAGATTTTGATAGCACCAGGCCAGATGATGTGCCAACTTTTGTGGCTTTTTAAAATACATAAGGGCTGATGGTATAAAATGCAAGCACTTAATGGCATACTCCCTGAAGAAGATACCGCCAGTGTGTAAGCGACCATGCCAATGCTGCAAGCTCCTTATCATAGATATCCTGTGTTTTCTCCAAGGAGGATAACTTACGATAAATAGGTGATAGTATGCTCCAGCCCATCATGATCCTGAAGCAAGACAGCCTTACCGCGGTCACAGAAGAATCATATGCCACTGTAAAAAGATGGGATGTATTGGCATGCTTAAGAACAGGAGGCGCTATGAATTCTTCCTTAATAGCTTTAAATGCATGTTGCAAGCATCCAATCATTTGAAGAGGACGTTTTTCCATGTCAGGGGATGAATTGTTGCCGCCAACCAAGAGAGTTTTAGAGAGAATTTCTTCAGGGAAACAATGGTACTCGAGAAACCCCACAGCTGTTTTTGGGTGGTAGGAGTGTGTCACGAGAGAATGAGCTCAAATTGCTAAAGAGGATGGCGTATTCGTCCTTAAGAATCATGTTACCCATGGAGGTGACTTCTTTAATAACTTACTATTTGAGGGCTTCACATTCAGATCTATCTTAGAAAAAAAGCCACCACTGCCTCTAAGTTCTTTGCATGCTGCTCATGAGTAGGAAAATGTACTAATATGTCATCAATGTATGCCACTGCACAGGTGAGCGAAGGTTGCCCAAATCGTCATTAAACATGTGCTGAAACGTGGCAGGCGTGTTCTTAAGACCAAATGGCGCTAAATGGAGCGATAAATATCCCTCTAAGAATAAATAGCTCTGTGCCATTCCTGGCTTTCTGAAACCAAGATTTGATTGAAGGCGTTCATAAGGTCAAGTTTAGAAACTCTTAGATTATTTATTGCCTAGCAGATGGTTTGTTTTAGGGTAAGAGGATAGGGATCTGCACTGTTATGTTATTAAGGTGGCCATAGTCCACGCAAGGGCGCAATGTAACATCCACTTTTTGAGCGAAAATTATGTGTAGTGATGGGAGAGAAATCAGACATAACCAACCATTCTGGAGAATGAGCTTTAACCAAACCTCCAGGGCTTTATCTTTTTGTTCCATATATTGGGACAGAGAAAAGTTGAAATTAATTAAGCTCACTGTCATATGTAAGGCCAGATTGTACTTAGTGAGTTTGGAGGCAATTGGCTATTTAATATTAAAAATGTCTTTGTACTGCAACAACCATGAAGGGAAATCAGGCGGTAAATAAGTGGGCTGGGAGTTGCAGGGATGTAACTCACAGCTCTGGTAAGAGAAAATGAATCAATGAGTTGTAACAGCCACATGAGCGGGTGTTCTCAGAAGACAAAAGGTTGGGCTCCAGGTTGTTACTTACTTGTTGATGACTCCACCACCCTACCGAGAATGACTGGAAATAATAAATCTGGCACCGCGGTACCCCAGTCACATGAGCCAAAATTATGCACAGAGAATGGGACAAGACGTCTCACCGCATAAAAATAAGTAGGGGCTGAAGAAGCGCCCAATACAGAAGCCCTACATTATCAGACATTTTCCCTCCCAGCTTTAAAGAATGTTTTTGGTCAAAATAGGCTGAAAGGGGGATGGACTTTACAAGTTCACAATGATGATAAGAGTGTTTTAAGCAATAATATTAATATTATCAGCCAAAAGACCATGGTCAATTCTCGATGGAACCCCATAAATTGGGGTAACACTTTTACAAACACTATAAAGCAAATAGCACGAAGTTGGGTAGTTGGATTGCCCTGACCATGTGAGGTAACCTAGGGAGTCTATTGGATGTTCCTACTCAGGCCAAGTCTAGTTCGAATTAAATACTTAAATGGAGACCACCCCCTTTTATAGGCTTGGTGGGGGTCCCCAAGGTTAATTATTTTCTCTAATGAAGATTAAAAGTAATAAATTAAATTGCTACCCCACGAGTTTGTCTTGTCAAAAATAACTCTCCATCAAACATTCAGACAAAGTGAAATGAGTTTTCTGATCTTCAATAAGTTGAATTTGCATAATCTCTAATTAAGACAATACTAAGCTATCCCAAACAAACCTTTGAATTCTCTATAACCATCAATACAATTTAAATACTGAGCGGTAAGAATTTTGTGAGGGTTCTTTTTCTTGCCCCTCAGTGACACCAATAAAAACATTAAAAACCATCTTTTTGATTATTAGTGTTTTTTATCCTTAATAAATAATTTGTTGCGGAATCCAGTGGCAACCAGCACCAGCGAGCAACAATTAGCTGGATTCTTACATACAACAAGATCTATAGACAAATCCTGAGCAACTTTAAAGCTTATAAAATTACAAGCCAATCTTATATCTAAGAGAGCCTTGACATATACCTTATGGATTCTTTTTATTAAAAGGCAATAAAAAGTAAGCAATGACCTGTTCGTTTGCAACTTTATGAAACATGGCTGGAGGGGATGGTGTAATTACTGGAACATAACTGGACTAGGTTTGTAAGGGAAAAATTACTTCAGCTGGGTAAAATACATCACTCTCTACCTACTAAAATGTGGACAACAGAGGAATAAATAAATACAGAACCATTTGATTTTCATGGGCGTCTGACTCCTCCAAAGTAGCTAGACCACCCAGATACACAACCTTGAAGTGGGAGGAGAGAGAAATTGAATCTGTAACAAACAACACACCCACAATTGTGACATGTCCAAGCCAAACATGCTGATAGGATGAAAATGAGCTGAACACTTTTACGCTTAAAAATGGAATATAAGCCAAACTTTCCTGTGTTGCTAATTTTATATCCACTACATTTGAGAATTTTATTAGTGTGCCAGTCTGAACAGTAAGACGACTTCTGGCCTTTGCTGTTTCGCCTTTATAGGCTACCTTTTCACTACAGGTCCACAGGGTAACCCACTAACCTATTATATCATCAACTTCACCTTGGTGAAATTAGCCCTTTGGGAGTCACACAGATAGTCCTACACATCTCTGGGTGATTCTTGGCTCTGTCATATCTTCCCCCTCAGGGTTAATCCCCATCAGTCCCTCATTGTTAGTGGCCAGTTGGCCGAGTTCTCATGGGGCTTCCCTGTAGTTCCAGCTATTGTGGTTGGTAGCGCTGACCACCCATAGTCCATTTACCCAGAATCTAACCTTGGGTACCTTCAGCCTACTCTCCATTGTTGGCCACTCTCTGACTACCATAAACAATAAAAGGTAGGCGAGAGAAAGATCTTTATTAAGAGGGAACTTAAGGTATTATACTTAGGCGACTAATTTCAATCTAATGCCTGCCTATCAACAATCATAGAAATCTATTTCCAGCAAACCAATCCTATTCTCAGCGTTCCACTGGCAACCATTCCCTCAAAATTTATTGCAATCAAACCTCTATTATTAACTTAGATTCATCCTTGGCATTAATTTCTTTTATCTTATATAAATTATTAATATAAACTGTTACAAATATTCTCAGCATCTGTTGCTGGTACCCAGAAACCTAAATGGCGGAATCATTTTTTGTTCTTATTGGAAACCTTGGAATTCCAAGCCAGCAATATGTTATCCTTGGCTTAAGTTGCTAGTAACCCAAATAGTTAAATGATTGGATCATCCTTGGCATCAGTTTCCAGTGATCCCAAAAGCTCAACGATAAATTGTATCCTAAGTAAATCTATTTTAATAATTATATTGACATCCTTGTCTTCAGTCTCTGGTGTTGAATTGCTGATAATGTCATATAACCGGAATTCAAAGGAAAGATCTGGCTTCTAACGGGGGTATCTGTCACCCATGAAAGCAACCAGAATCCACTAGACCCCTCAGTTCTGATTAGGCGGGAAAAAGAACAATTAGGAGAAAGGTAAGGAAAGTATTGGTCAATAAACCTGGACCCGCACCAAGAGTTAAACTGATGATGGGTATTATAGTCATATAAAAGTTTAACCAGTTGCCACTTATTTTCTTTGTAGGTGGAGGTAGTTTTATATAAAACTTGAGTTTTGGGATTTTGGGATTCTCAAACTTCTAAGTTCATCTGCCAACCTTCTGCTGTTTGCAACTCACCTGGAACTTGCACAATTTTTTTCTGCGTGTCAGGAGAGTGTCTATAAACTCTCCCATCCCCAGCGTGGTGCACGGTGCATTGGGCCAACGCAAAGGAACTAGTCATCAGGATTAAAATACAGATAGCCTCGCAGAGGGTGCTTGAGCTGTAGTGACATAGGGAGAGGGTGGTTAGCATGGTATAATCGAATAGGGATCAACAATCAGTAAAACTTGGCTGTTCCCCAAAGGGTAGTTCATAATCAAGCTTTAAACAGGGCTAGAGTGCACGGGCAACCTGGTTTGGAGGCAACCTGGGCGGCCCAGCGATGTACCTGAGGCTGTAATAATTTTAAGACAAATGAATTGCCTAATATGACGCGAGACCTACTCCAAGAGGTCCGCACATAGGTTTGCCCAAGTCAACATAAAAAAATGTAAACCTAAATAGGGGTTTATTGAAGGGAAAAAACCAACGATGAAGGTTGGTATTGAAGGATAATAAATAAAACAAAATTGAGGAAATCATCCATCAGAGAAAGTGGTGCTAATCCAAGGTGCATCAATAAATGCACACTTCCATCTGACAGGGTTCTATACTTGAAAATTGTCTAACATGTTTGGTTGATTGAAGTCAAGGCTGACCAAAGTTGGAAATTTCATAAACTGAATGGGTTTGAACTCCCATTCAACAAGTAATCAAATTGAGCCATCATCATTTAACAGATAACTTTTCCATTATAATGCAAGAGCAAAAACAAGGGGTTGGGATTTAAGCACATCACCTAGACCAACCTGGGCATATATGGCCTGTACCCAGCGTTGATCCAAGGTTTGATTTAGGTCAGGAAGGTCCTAAAACTTGACCCTTAAGACCCCCTGCCACCCAGCCTTGTCTTTGATGTTGGCGCCCTCAATTAGGTCCTGTAAACATGATATAACCCTCTCCTCTTTTTTAGGCTCCACCTCCCTCCAGGGAATTCTCCAGGAAAGGTTTTTGTGGGCAGGGGACAACTATATGTCAGCAATGGTTTGCTTGGACTTAGAACCTGCGGTCACAGGGAAACGCTTGTAGAATGCTATAATTAGATCTTAGGCATGGTCACAATCACGCCCTAGGATCCACCTGTTCACTGCTGCATCAAAACCCTTCTAGTATATATAAGATACTTGGGTCTTTTTATTAACTGGAAAGAGGCTACAATCTCCTCAATTCCCACTCCAGCGCCCCATCCACGAAATAAGCATCAGGAATCTCTGGTTGGGAACCCACAAACAACATAAGCTTGCTTTCATGGAGGACTGAAAAGATTTGAAATGAGGTGGAGATCCAACTGGTATGAGGCGTGTCTCACCTCTCAGATAACGCAGTACGGTCCAATCCTCTTAGATCCTAGTTTTTTACATTGTTGCTTGATTAAGATGTTGTTAGCATCCAGCATCACGAGATCTCCTTCCTTATACGCTGGTCCAACTCAAATCTACCGTCAGCGTTCTCCTTGTAAGCCTGCATAGCCACATAAATTTATGCTCACCCTGTGGTGTACTTTCTTGATCATTTTTGCAATTTCCACCACGGTTCCCATCTTTGATACATAATTGGGCTCCATGCTGAAGGAAGGATTGAAGACATAGCTAGAGAAAAAGGGGGAACAACTGATTGGTGCATGTTGAGCGTTGATATAACTTAATTGGGCCATGGGGAGATGGGAAACCAAATTGAATGATCTGCGGTGGTGTAACACTGCAAAAACTGTTTGGGGCACTGGTTCAGTCGTTCATTCTGCCTTTCTAGAGGGGTAATAGTAAGTTGAACGGAAGGAATGGATTTGCAGAGCCTTATTACTTTCTAAAAGATGGAGGTAAACTAGGGTCCATGATCACTAAACTATTTCTTGGGGATCCTGTTATGAGCAAAAAAATGAGTGACAAAGAGCTAGCCATCTCAGCAGTGTTGACTGCGGTTCTGCAGGGAACAAAGTGGACGAACTTTGTAAAACGGTCCACCACCACCATGATGGCATCATAGCCATCAGATGCAGGCAATTCACAGTAAAGTCAACTGATAGAGATGTCCATGGCCCTTCAGCCTTTGAACTGGTACCAATCGCCTTGCTAAAGGCTGGAGATTTGGTTTCAATTTTTGTATACTAGACATTCTTTAAATACCTGCCCACCTGTGCAGCTAACCCCTTTGAATTGTAAGTGCATCGTATTATCTCTAGAGTCTTTGCCTTTCCCAGGATGACCAATGGTGATTCCGTCATGATGGTACCAGATGATTTCCAACTAAAGTGGTCTGGCGGGAATCCATAAGCAGTTATGAAACCACACCATCTCATCCTTCACGTGATAACCTCTGGGTATATCCTCCTGATTCAATGCGCTCTTAGAAAGGACCATAACATGATAAGTCAACAAAGGCTGGGAAAGGACTGCTTTCAGGATTCTGCCAAATTATCTTGTTTCTATATATTCTACCTCACTAATTACCCTGGAAATATTGGAAGGGGAGCCTAATTTATCTACATTTATTAAAGTTAATAAGAATGATCAGTCTCATCCCAATCAGGGGATAGAAGATTCTTTACTCAGAAATTATTAATAGGATAGATTCTGAACCCTTTTTAACCTATAATTATAAAATCTATCCAATAATAAAAAGTAGGTCGATTTATAACCTGTTTTTATTTTATTTATCACTTTTTTGGAGAATCCACTTAAGTAACTTTAAAAGAAAACACGCAAATATGGAAGTGTAATTCAAAACTTTCATAGTGGTGCTCACTACAGGGGCACTATGAGTTACGCACCAGTGAAAACTTCAATCACTATCTTGGATTCTCATTTTTTGCCTGAAGGAGCTCAAGACCATGAGCAAGGCAGTATATTATGATGGGTCCATTCAACTAGAGCCAAAATCCCAAGAGTACCCTCCACCTTGGAATTCTGTGCCAACTTGGAGTTTTATGGTCTTAACTTAAGCTTTACCACAAACTTTTAATACAATCTGAGAATTTACAAAATATCATCAATCAAATGCTTGAGGAGGCCCTTATTCCTGGAATTCGTTCCACTCAATCTCAATCTAATGCTGTACCCACTATCATATGGGAAGTTTTGCAAACCTCCCAAATACCAGGAATTGGTACTGAGAAGTATTTACACCAGGTTGTACACCCTACCTTATACCATTTATTACTTGTAGTGAAAATAAAACTTCATGGGATGCTTAATATATTAAAAGAACTCTAGTAATGTTATATTTATGTTACTGAGTTTTTCAAGTCTGCCTCTAAGTTTAGCAGAGATAATTGCAATGCTGTCATCAATAATCAGACCCTTCTCAATGAAGTACATCAACAGCTTATTCAGATTTAGCCACAGGATGTCCGGTATTGTTGATTTAAAGTTCCCAAAGAAAGTCCAGGAAGTTCAGAGAGAATGGAGAGAGTGTATGTTGGGATTTTTGCCCATATTCCTGCCTGCTAGATTACCAGAAATTGCTAGGGGATAATTCCCTAATGCAAGGCGAATTGGAAATTGGTTGACCCTGATTTTGGAGTAGCTATGTTCAGGGGCTTTTAGCATATTTGACTGGTTGTATCTGTCAGGGATCAATCTGGACGAATGCTTAAGATCTCATCGTGTGGAGTTGCCAATTAAATAGGGGCATCTGATAGTGATTAACTATCAGGTGTACTGATTGGGATTGGTCGGGTTTCATCATTGACTGATTGGGAATGTAAATAGGAAGTTGTGAGACTATTGATGCCACCTGCAACTAGTGAATGGATCAGTTGGTTTGTGACCTGCCTTAATGGGTAACAAGTTTCATTACCTTAGCAGGTCGCTAGCTAAATATGGTTAGTTTACTTGGATCAAGAGGAGAACGTTAGGGACACGTTTTCCAGCTCATCCATATTAGGTCTAGAGGATATCCAACAACAGAATCCTAGCCAGGATTGGTAAGACCATCACTTCTCAGACGAGGATGGGTGATTCAATGGCAATGGCTGCTGTTTCATTGAAGAGGTGCCAACCAAGGGTTAGATGACAAAATGCCCATTATAAATTCCCTAGAATTCACATATAATAAAAAACAGTTATATAGTACTAAAATGATACAGTTCTATAGTTTTCATCCGGTATATAGTTTAAGTAGTAAACTTTATCAGCTTTCAATTATATTCTTTCTATTCAAGGATATTATTGCTGTGTGCAATAATTGGGAGACTCTTTAAGGAAAAGAGTAAGGATCTGAGCGGAGATCCAGTGAAGAAGCGGAAACAAATTGTGGATTGCTTCCAACTGTGTGTTGAACCAGAGAAACTGTCACCAGGGAATCTCAGAGAAGCTCATGTTAGACTGTTTGAGGAAACAAATCCTTATTTGAGACATCTCAAGTATTTCGAGTGAGAATACTGTCCAAGCATTTAGCTGAGATATTTGAATTCCATTCAACTATGGATAATAGTCATCATACTATTATCAACTGATAATATCAAGTACTTTACAACGCGGACAAATTGCACAAGATCTAAACCTGTGCAAGTAACAAGTTTATAGGGTTATTGATCAATATTAATCAGACCCATAAATTTTAACAATTTGGTGCTCACTACAGGGGTGTAGTTGAGTAGAAGAACTTAGAACATGATGTCCTATGAAGATGTTTCTAATTCTGGACGTAAAGTGGATCACGTTCATTGGCATTCACCCAGCTCAGAAGTGGATCTCAGAGTAAAGCAAATTGAAGATAATCAATATTTGGAAAAAGGACTTGCAGCCTAGATATGGAACTATATAGTGCTGCAAGAAAACCTGTTCCACCCAGCATTAATTGAGATGAAAAGAATCAGCAGGGCCAACTCAGGGTGAAATTGAGTCTGCTGGATGTAGTCTCTAAGAACAGCAGGATCAACTCAGGTTAAAATTGGGTCCGCTTTAGTTAGTCCTGAGGAGTGTTTGTTTAGATGAGGCATTGGATGAAATAGGAAGCAATTAATCAGGAGAATTTATTGCCATACCAATGGAAATATGGAGTCAAAACAGGAAATGATTAATCCAAGATAGTGGAGAAAATCATTTGACTAAATAACACTCAATCAATGATCAGAAGTTGCTGGAGACGAGTTAACACTTCAGGAGAAATTGGATGAAGCTAACGAGGCCAGAACGACCTGTGTAATTAAGGATGGCAATAAATGCCAAAAATCGTTTTCAGGAGAAAAATGATTTAAACAATTGGAAGGAACTGTTGGCTAATGAGATATGAGGATCCAAGAATCAGTTGCTGAAATATGAGATGAAATTAGGACCTGTTGGATGAATAACCAGTCGGGATCAAAGGCCTAATATTCAAGAGTATTGCCAGAGTTGGCAAGTGTAGCTTATACATGAAGAAAAAACGCTGCTGGCATATAGTGAAGAAGGTCAATACTAATTTGAAGTATTGAGCCTAAGAGGTAATTTATGCAATGTTCCCAGCGGAGCTCTGAAATATTAAATGGTTATGTCCTGAGATTTTGGTCAAGTCCTAGAAGAGGACCACTAAACCAAATAGTTGATTAAATCTTAAGAGGATAAAATTTTGAACCTTGATAACTCATAGGTCAAAGTTACCTAGGACCCAGTTTGGATGAAGGGGAAAAGAAGGACCTCTGAACCTATTTTAGGTTGCAAGTCCCATTGCAAAAAGGAAATAAAAAAATATAAAAGATACAAAATATTAAAAATTTGATTTAATTGGTCTATGAGCTTTGAACCTAGGAAGCGATGAGAAATGCCAACGGAAATCCCAGAGATACCTGGTGAATTCCACTGAGGATCAAGATGAAAAGACCATACCGTCAGGATCACAGATGATAGTTTACATGAGGTTGACATTGGAGATACCTGAGCTGTTGTATGGGGAGGTCAGAAGCCCCTGAAAAAATTCCAGAGTAGAGCCATGAGGTGGCTCCTGGAATAATAATGCTGGGCCATGGAGAAATTTGAGTTCTCCTGGCAAATTTAAGTGAAAAACCAATGAAGATCAGGAAGAATCAGATCATCGCGTTTGTTCATCTAACCCCAATGGCCAAATTGAGGAGATTTCACAATTTTGGGACTCATAAAGAGATGGGATTACCGGCTGGTAAACAAGGGTATCAACCTATTCGTTGATTGAAAACATTTTGCTAAACTGATGGAAGGACAGATAGAGGCTGTGCTCAAATTGTTTGAAAAGTATTTGGAACTATTTGCTCAGGATGACCATGATTTTAGGATGTGCTAGAGATGTGATCCACAAGGTCAACATTGGGGAAAATTTGCTGATCAGGATGAGACCAATTTGATGGTCAAAAGCAGCTGAAGCGGTAGTGGAAGATGAAATCAACAAACTAGTGAAGCATGGGCTTCTAGTTCTGTCATCATGTCCCTGGGCGAGTCCAAATCTAATCATGAAAAAAGAATGGATGACTCTAATCGTGTGGTGATCAACTACCAAAAGCTGAATAAGATTATGAAGAAGGATTCATATCCCCTACCAAGAATTGATGATGTTCTAGATCAATTTGGAGAAGTGAAGTATTTCTCCACAATGGATCTGATCTTGGGATATTGGCAAATCGAATTACCAAAAGAAGACCAAGAGAAATGCGCGATTATTACTGTGCAGGGGCTATACCAACTGACGAGGATGCCCCAGGGTCTAAGCAATGCGCCTGCAACGTTCCAGAGTGCCATGGATGCAATATTGAGTGACTTGAATTTGTTGTGCATCCTGGTATACTTGGATGATATCAATGTATTCAGTAGGATGTTTACTGATCGTCTACACCACTTGAAAGAAGTATTCAAGAGACTGTCCATGGCTAACCTGAAGATTAAGCCGAGTAGGTGTCACTTCTTCAGGAAAGTGTTGGAATATCTGGGATTCGTGATCAACTCTAGTGCATTGCAGCCACGATCCCAGAAGATAGAGGATATAGAACAGATGGCTGTGCCAAAGAGTGTCCGAGACATCCAAGTGTTCCTTAAAATGGTCAGAGGTTACAGAAAATTTAATTGGGACTTTTCCTGAATTTCCAAGCCCTTATTCCATCTGCTGAAGGATCCAAAAAAAGGATTTTTATGGAATGAAGAAGCACAGGAATCCTTTGATGAGTTACACCAGTACCTAATAGTTTCTCCAATTTTGAAATATTCAAATTTCAATTGAGAGTTTATTATACAAACTGATGCTTCATTGATGGTAATTGGCGCCATACTAATCCAGTAGATGAACTTGAGGATGAACATCCGGTGGCGTATGTGAGCTAATCACTCTCAGCCGCTGAGAGGAACTACACCATAACTGATCGTGATGCCTTTCAATCATTTATGCTTGTAAGCAGTTTTGGGTGTACATTCATGTAGAACACTTCAAAGTGGTGGTGGACCACTCCTCGTTGCGTTGGCTCCATAATTTAAGAGAACCAGAAGGATGTCTATCCCAATGGGTAATTAATCTACAGGCTTACAATTATGAGATTGTCCACCAAGTGGGGGCTTTTCACTAGAATGCGGATGGCTTATTGTGGTTACCAATGGTCCAGATGGTATACCTGCAGGTGGATGAGTTATTTCAGAGAATAGTTGACAGAGAAATTGGGAACGAGCCAAAAGAAATCCAAAGTGCGCTTCAAAGAGAGATGGAAAAACCAAGACCGTGGATGGACAAGTGTTTAAGACGATTAATGGGAAGCGGTTAATATTCCCAAAGCCGTCAGAAAGAGCAGCTATCATTCAAGCTGCTCATAAGGTTGTCAGGTATGGAGGCCTGAGAAAAACAATCAATCATATTCGCCAGTGCTACTACTTGGAGTAAATCAGCTATGATGTCGCTGACTATCTAGCTTGTTGAATGGAGTGCAAGCTGCACAAACCACATAAGAATACAACTGGATGCCAACTGGTCCGCCCTAAATTTGCCTGGCATACAGTGTCCATTGACATGATGGGACTGCTGACGATGAGCACAGGGGGAGCCAAGTACATAATAGTTGCTATCAACCATATGATGAGATGGGTTAAGATGAAGGCCCTGGCAAAAGTAGACGCTAACAGCAATGTAAAGTTTATCTTGGATCAAGTAGTTTAGTGACATGGATGCCCGCAGGTCCTGCTTAGCAATAATGGTACAAACTTCACATCTCATGTGATCCCATGACTGAATGAGACAATGGGGATCAGAGTAGTCATGTCTGTACCCTACCAGTCAGAGACAAATGGATTGGTAGAACGAGTGAATGGAACACTTGGCTGCAACGCTGAGGAAACTGGTCGCAGGAAGAACTTCCCCATGAATAATATACCTAAGTTTGGTGACATTCACCTACAATATCAGTCATAATATGGCAACGGGAAAAACGCTGTTTGAATTGCTATATGGGAGTAAGGCCACGTTGCCGCCGATCTTATATTTGGTGGTTGAACCAACATTATGGATGAGTGCCAAACAATACTTGAATTAATTGATGAATATTCTAATCAAGATGAAATTGCAATCATTCAATATTACGTTGAAGAAAAGGATATGAGCAAAATTGGCGGACAATAAGAACTGGCCAGCCTCATCAGAATATCCAATAGGTGAAAGAGTTGCCTCCTGCAATATGATTGATTTTGGGAGAAGAAACAAACTGAATGCTTTTTGGTCATCCCCATTTAAGATTATCACCAAGATGGCAACTGACGCCTACTCAATCAAAAATCTCTTGGAAGGAAGAGTTGTAAATTGAGTCCATGCTAAGTATTTGAAGTAATGGATCAATGAAAAAACATAAATGTTAATAAAGGACCAAAGAAAATTAGTTGGTCATGTCCTGATGATTAGGTCAAGTCTGAGAAAAGGACCTCTGAACCAATCTAGATGGTTAAGTCCAAAAAAGGACCTCTGAACCATAGAAAACTGGTAGGTTTAAGTATACCTAGGACCCAGTTTAAGGGAAAGATAATGAAAGATGGACCGCTGAACTGAAACAAGGTCAAGTTATATATAAAAAAGAAGAAAAAGGATAAAAAATTGATAAAAGATATCGGAAAGAATCATAAATCGCATAGAAAAAACTGATATATTTTTATAATTTTTATTTTTTAATGATTACCCTTGATGCTGGGATGATTCCGCATATGTCGCCTCTTGGGGGAGGGAGTATGGATGCAGTAGGAATGAATAGCCCGTCAAAATATATGTGAGATCAGATGCTATCAAGGGCTAGACCTACATGAAACCAAGTTATTTGAGCAGGTGCAGATCCCTGCGAGAAAGTGACTAGGGGAAGGGAAATTAAGATGTTGAAAGAAGCCAAGCATGAAACCTAAGAGCGGGAAGGAAGCAACAATATAGAAAGAGGCAGTCAGCAAATAACCCCAAGTAATCCCATTATGGTACCAGAGCCGGAAGACTAGTCTTTGGCGCCTGACGACGGGATTTGTCAAGAACACTAGACATATGGGCCAGCAGCAAATAAGGGATACTGTGTGGGAGTTGCTGAATCATGCTACATATTAAGGCCATCAGCAGAAGATACCGAAGGGAAGTGTTGGAAAGGAGATAATCATGTAAGGAGCAAATGGCATCCTTTAAGTGACGAATATGGGCTTCTTGGAAGCTAAAGCTGAAGGAATTATGGAACCCAAAAGAGGCTGGAAGCTTCTTGGACCAACTTCAAAGAACTTAGCTGGCAAATTGAAGAGCATAAGTGGCGATATCCCAATCTAGGATGTTCTCAAGAAAGGAGGATTCAGCGCTAGGGATAAAGCCTTAGTGACTTGGGCCCATAATTTGGCGTAGGAAAATTCAAAATGAATACTGTTACCAATGGTGAGCTTGGTAGCCAAGACAGTGGGTTTGTAGTATTGTCCGAGTCAGAAGAGGAACTCAGGAAGCAAGTCCTATCTGGCAAGAAAGGAGCAATCAAGAGCAAAGGGCATAATTTCAGAGCATTCATGATGATGTTTAGCGCATCTGTGAAAGGAGCTGAATCTAGGAGAGTTTCGAAATCTAACTCTGGAATCGATGACAGAGAAAGAATTGGCCAAGAGTCATTTGAGACGATGCTAGCCTGGTTTTGGAAGGGTTGGTTACCATTTCTGGTAATTCGATGGAAGAACTAGATGCTGTGCCAGACTAGGCGTATGAGTCCTGGAAGGACCATAAAGAGGTTCCATCGCACATACCAACTCATCTGCTGGAAGAATCGAAGATCTTGATCAGACAAACTGTTTAGTAGCTGTTGGTACCATGACTTGGAATTTTACATATGAGATGGATGAGAGGGGGGATGTCAGAATTATATGGAAGTTGACATTTTGCACTATAAAATCCATTAAGCTCCAATTTTAGAGAAATTAATCTTAAAATTAATGGGATAAGCTCTTAAGAGAAGAATTAGGAATGATATGAGCCAAGTGGTAATGAGAAGAAAATAGCAAGGGCGAACATAAATAGGCATTCTTAATTAAGCTTTGAAACAAACATCGATGTCAAGAGTCTCCTATCTAGGATGAGGAGAAATCAGGAAATTGAGGATGCCAGACCAAAAATCCTGAATATGACAGCGGGTCATATGCCCTGATAGGGGAAAACCAGATCCTGGGACTAATATCATAATGAGTAAATTGATCAGCCCAGCACAACAGTAGATCATGGGGACTGTGCTCTGAGTAAGTGATAGCAAGGAGGAATAGGAAGAGATCTGCATGCCAAAGGTCATCCCGAGCAGCAATGAGTATTGGTGATCATACTCTGCTTATGCAAATTAAGTATTAGACTGAGTGTCTGAAGCGGTGTTCTCCTGACCCAGTTTTTCTCACTGGAAACTAGGCAAGATGAGGGATGTGTTGGGATTTTTGCCCATATTCCCAGCCTGCTAGATTACCAGTAATCGCTAGAGGATAATTCCCTAATGTGAGGTGAATTGGAAATCAGTTGACCCTAATTTTGGAGTAACTATGTTCAGGGGATTTTATGATATTCGCCTGATTGTATTTATCAGGGATCAATATGGACAAATGCTTAAGATCTCATTGGGCGGAGTAGCCAACAAAATAGGATCATCTGATAGTGATTAACTATCAGGTGTATTGAATGTGTTGTCAGGTTTCATCACTGATTGATTGGGAATGTAAGTAGTAAGTTTCAAGGCAAGTGATGCCACCTGCAACTAGTCAATTGATCAGTTGGTTTGTGACCTGCCTTAGTGGGTAATAAGTCCCATTACCTAAGCAGGTCGCTAGCCAAATATGGTTGGTTCGCTTGGATCAAGAGAAAACAGAGGGACACGTTTTCTGACTCGTTCCATTTTCAGTTTTGAGGATGTCCAATGATATAATTTTAACCAGGATGGGGAAGACCATTGCTGCTGAGGTGAGGATGGGTGATTCAATGTCAACGGCTGCTGTTTCATTGAAGAGGTGTCAACCAAGGGTTATATGACAAAGTCCCCATTGTAAATTCCCTAAAATTCACATATAAAGAAACAGTTATACAGTACTAAAGTGATACAGTTCTATAGTTTTCATCCGGTATATAGTATAAGTAGTAAACTTTATCAGCTTTCAATTGTTCTATTCTACTCAAGGATATTATTACTGTGCGAGATAATTGGGAGACTCAATAAGGAAAAGAGTAAGGATCTGAGAGGAGATCCAGAGAAGAAGCAGAAACAACTAGGGGATTGCTGCTGACTGTGTGTCAAACTAGAGAAACTATCACCAGGAAATCTCAGAGAAGATCAGGTTAGACAGTATGGGGGAAAGAATCTCTATTTTTGGACATCTTGAGTATCTTGAGTGGAAATTCTGGATGAGCGTTGGGCTGAGATCTAAGAAACCAAACAACTACGGATAATAGTCATCATACTATTATCAATCAATAATATCAAATACTATACAACGCAGGTGAATTGCACAAGAACCAAACTGTGCAAGTAATAAGTTTATAGGGGTTATTGGCTAATAATAACCTTATCCATAAATTTTTACAGGGTTTTCTCAACTCTTTGAGCATAGTCAATTGATGGAAGAGGAAATCAAAAATTGTCTCTTTCAATCTTGAGCAATTGTATTCCAGAATATAATTCTAAATCAACAAATTAGAGAAAACCTCTTGAACTATGGGTCCTCCTGGGGTTGAAGGACACGTGGACCTCCTGGCACTGATGGGCCTCGTGGACCCCAGGGGTTGAAGGGCTCCATGGACTGCCAGGCGTTGATGGACCTTGGGGCCCCCAGGTGCTTATGGGCATTCAGTATCCCTTTAACAAATTTAATATCTATTGAGAATGATGAGCCGCTTATGTGAGCAATTCTATAAAAGTGGCTAGGGAATGTAACTTAACCTCCAATGGGGTGCCAATTGACCTTCTCTTATTGCTTCATTTCTTATCTGACAAACTGAGTAATCTGTGTAAATAGGCAAAGGACACAGACATCCTGCTACAAGCTTACAAATCAAAAGGAGAGATGCTTCAAGCGAAAATTGAAACAATGGAACTTAAGTGCAATGCTCAGAAAGAGCAAATCATGAGCTATCTTGCCAGTTGGATAGTAAATGGGGAATGATGATCTAAATTGACGGATTAGTGAAAAATGTACTGAGACATTAGGGCCTTATCCCCAATATTTTCCCAAGCTTTGGACTCTAATTCTTATGTCTCCACCCAATTGGAACAACCTGGAGTACATGTTTTGATGGCCAAAGCTCCAATGAGTTTTAAACCTGTATTTGAAGACAACTATTCTCCTGGGGAAGGAAATATTATCTCTTTCCTCTACCTATATGAGAAGGCTCTAAGTGAGGCCACGGATCACCAAAAGATGAACTACTTGCCTAACTGCCTTGCTCAATTCTCTTAGGATATTATGGTACCCCACTTGATGACTTACTCTACTTGGTCTCAGGTCAAAGAAGCGTTGATCAAAGAATTTGGGAGTTAGAAAACTTTTTACTCTCAGAAACAGGCTTTTATGGGTATACAGCCCCACTGAAATGAATCTATCAAAGACTTTGCTCATTGGTTCTATCAGGAAGCTCAGACTTTGGTAGCATGTGGTCAATTAAATTTGTATGATGCGGTACTGCAGTTATGTCTGCTTTTACTTCTAGGATTTAGATGCAAGTTTAACTTATCAGCGTATAAAAGAATATCAGAAGTATTTTAGCATCAAGGAGGCCTTGTTGGAATTGCCTCCTCAATTTCCTGAAAACCCCTGAGTTTACAATTCTCCAAGACCTAGTCGCCATAAAGTTTACACTGTTCCTGAGAATGCTAGAGCCATTCAGTGGATTACTGTCGCTGATAGTTCCATACTGAGGACCGCTGTTATAAGAAAGAAGCTTATTAAAAGAAGAAAAGAGATAAACCCAATAAGATTCTCCACCTTGATAATGATATGCTTATGCAATAGGAATATCAAAGCCCTGTTTAGTATATCAAAGATGAACATTATTCCTATTCCTTGCCTTCCTTGTTGGCTTTATTCTCTTAGTTTGGAAGTACCATCACCTGTATTGACTTTTGAGTGAATCAAGTAAATACCAAGGCTATCATTGACACTGGATCTCCAATGAATGTTGTCTTGTCAAAATTTATCAAGTGATTAAGTTAATGCCCAATGTTTCTCGTTATGAATAATATGGCACTGTGGGACCTCAGAGTACTTGGTCAATTGGAGCTTTTGTGTCACTTCCACTGAAAATTGGGAAGTTAACTTTTACAATCCCAGCCATCATCCTCAATATCTTGAGTTATGATCTACTTTTGGGGACTCAATTTTTGTGGGAATTCAATGGAATTATTAATTGCCCCAACTCTTTTTATCCCTTTTGGGGTATAGAGTTCCATTGCTTTTATCTTAACCTGCTCATAATAGGCGTCAGTTCTATCTGCTAGAGGGGTCAAAAAGGTCTTATTCCATTCAATACCATTTTGGAGACCCTTGAGTAAAATAACCCCTAAAACGGCGTACATATAATAAGGGATGCTCAATTTCTCTCCCAGAAATTTAGCTATTCCGCCAAAATCTCAGGTAACTGTTAGTACTTTTTTACTTTTTTATTCCCAAAGGACATTTGTTACAAGTCCAAGACATTTTGAACCCTTCTGCTAAAGAACTCTTACCTTGTCCTGGGGTATTGGATTATGCTTAGTCTGGATCGTTATCTGTTTTATTGGCAAACCTTACCAATGATCCAAGTATGGTATACTTTTTTAGTACTAGATGGTCCCAACAAGTATGGTAGATTTAAAACATCTTATGACTCCCTAATGGGCACACAAAAACTCAAAAAAACATCTGATTGTCTATGCCAAATTATTACCCTTAACTCGAATCTATAATTTAAATCTTTTGGAAGCTTACAAGATTTTGGGCTGGAAAGTGATTAGCAGATTCTTACTGTGGGGCCTGCAATAGGGAAAAACTTACTAAAGATCAGGAGAAACAAGTACTAAAATTATTGGAAGAATACTCCGACATTTTTGCCAGGCATACTTATGATTTTGGTAAGATGAAAGGAGTAATGCACTCCATCAAAAACTGGTGATCACCTTCCTCTTTTTGATAAGCCCTATTGTAAGTCCAAAGTGGAGGAATCCCAGGTTACCAAA
>JAKSZP010001745.1:0-80073 GCA_022478985.1 Massospora cicadina
TGTGTCCCCAAGTGGGGCTATAGCCAGGCTTTGGGGTGTTGAGCTCAAGGTGGTCCAGTTCGGCCAAGGTGCGCCTGATTGTGGCTTTGTAAGCAGTGTACTCACGCGAGGCAAGATGGTGAGTTTTATTTAATAGTTCAATATAGAATTTTGCCCAGGGTTTAATAGGATTCAATATGAATAGGGTTGCAAATTCTGGGTTTTTAGCCACATGTCTGACCCAGTCAGATATTTTAGGCAATTTTATGTTTTCTATGTAGCTTCCTCCAGGTTGACGCCTGTGTGGGAGTTTAGGTTGGCAAGAGCTGCACCAAAACGAGTCGTTGGTTGGAGAAATTGATCTTTTTTGTTGCAAAATTGGAGATGTTCAAACTTTATGTTTTCAGTTTGAGAATTATTTATGCATCTCATTGAGATGAGCGTTCTCTCGCATATGTTGGGGCAGGTCATGTGGGGAAGGAGTGGTGACCCAGGAGGAGGGTATCAGGTAGGCCAAGAGATGCCCTCATTGCATGGAACTCGATGTGTCCTGGTGGGTACCCACTGGTTTAAGGCCATTGGTCCGTGTTGGGGTTATCCCAGCAGTTGATATCGCCCAACAGGATGGTATCTGGTGAAATGTTGAGTGTTGGGATGGTTTCAAGGAATTTTTTTCCTCAGCTGCGGTGCACAGTGAATAGATACATGCTATCAAAATTGTGTCCTCTTAGTTTTCAATAGTTGCTGCCAGGATGCAGTCATGCAGATATGAAGAGGAGTTGGTGATTTTTAATTTTTTGTTACTTTGGATGACCACCCCACAGTGGGACGTCCATACCGATTAGGATGGTGAGACCCTGGTTGACCAGGAACCTTTTTCCCCCTGTAGACAGTGGGTTTCTTGGATGGCCAAGATGTCTACAGGAGTTTTTAACAGGAAGTCCCGCTTTTTAGCGTGGGACTCTTGAGCCCTGGCTCCCGCATTTTTAGTGTCCCTATTGACACTGAGGTGCCCGCAGCGCCTCAGGAGCGATTGGGAGGGCCATCCAGCCCTAACCCATCATTCATTGCCTTGAACTTGATCTGTGTCATTGGGCCAGTCCACTCTGAGTTGCTTTCTGATTTCTTACCTTGTGTTGAATTAATGCGGGTTTTGCGGCTTTTTGGGTTTGCATTAAGGTTTTTCACTTGTGGCGTGTTGTGGTTTGCTTCAGTTCACTGATTGGAAGAATTGGGTCCCGCATTTTCGCCCATAGTTAAGCTGAATTGTTCTGGTAAGTTCGTTTGATTGATGTCCTGTGGTGATTCAGTCAAATTGTTGAGAAAATTTTCATCTTGGTAATTCTGCTCTGATTGGGTGGCTCAGTTACCTTCCTCCCTGGCCTCCTCAGCTTGGGCATTATTTTCTGATTGGTTGGCTCAGTTGATTTCCTCTATGTCCTCTTGTATTTGGCTGGGGTTGATGGAGGAAGCTGCGAGTGATGCAGCCTTGGCCACTCCCAACTTGCGGGCCTTCTGTACCTGTTTGCATTGTTTAGGTGATACTGGTCTATGAGGATGTTGTACCCATCCTCTCCCCAGAGGAGAATGTGGTTTGCATCAATCATTTTGTCAAAGATTTCTTCATCTTCATCCATGGCGTTGTTGCAGAAGCCTGGGGCTAAGATGCCCTACTTCACGGGGCATTCATGTTCCTCGTGCCCAATGCAGTGCAATGATTTCAGATAGGCGGTGCGCATTCTGGTGTGATGTAGACTGGCTTTAAATCTCACTCATCTGGGAGGTGAAGCACCACAGTATGTGAGATTTTTATAAGGTCTGCGGCCACACTAGGGGCCAGGTTGATCATGGCAATTGCCTTTCCTGTGCACAAGTTCAGCATCAGGTAAAATTGCTGTAATTTGCTTTGCTTTATTTCACTGTAGCTTTGGAGTCCAATTAGGAATTTCCCCTTGATTAGCTTTGGAGGAAGGTTGGTAGGGAGCAAGTCGAAGGAGATGAATAAAGTGGTCACTTTGTTCCATCTGGTGTGCATGGTGCGCACAATTCATTTGCCCTTTGGGGAGGGCAATTTTGACGCTGACCTTTATGGCGGCATCTTCATCTTCTCCAGTTTCAAAACCCATATTGATCCAGCCACAGTGGATGGTTTGGGTAGTAACATACACTTCATGGGGAAAAGAGAGGCCTGTGCCTCGCCCACTTTATCCCACAGAGTTGTGGATTAAAACCCAAGGAAAAGTTGGAGCCCATGCTCCACCTTTGATAGGGGTTGGGCATATTGCATTTCCATGTATTGATTTTGTTTCATGCTAAACTCCACAAACCGATGGTGTTTTAGTTTGTGATTTCTTGGCATCGTTGGTACCTGGTCCCCCTCCATGATGTTTCTTGCCCTTTGGCACACCATTTTGTCCATCGCCTGATATGGCTTGCTCCCAGTTTAATTGGGATTTGTTGAAATCGCCCATCTCACCTGTGTGATTACCAAAAATTTCTGTTTGAATTGAATCATAGTAACTAATTTTATCATTATGGGAAAGAAAAGCTTTATAAATACTATCTTATTCTATTGCAAGGAAGGCTGACCATGGGACGGGCACTTCCGAATTTGATCTGAAGGAAACAAAACTTAGAACAGGGAAGACACCCCAGAGAAGCGAAGCTATCTCTTGTTGCCAGTGGGAACGCCACTATGGGGAGGGGGAGGGAACGTGTGAGGAGGCCGTAGCCACAATTGAACACGTGTGGAGGAAAGGGTCTTATTTGATGAACCAAACTGGGAACCAGGAGGAGACCAGCTGTTGGTGACATGGTGGGAGGTATCCTAACATCCACGCCTGAAAGTGGTCCACCAAATGAGACCGGAATCTGTGGACAGCTTCTGGGAGGGTGGGGGTGGAGCCTGTGATGGCATCCAAGACAATCGTGTGGATGGTCCACATGGCGATTGCAACCACCAGAGCATGGAGGGAGGGTGGAAGGGGGGAGGCCATTGATAAAGCAAACATATCTCTTGTCAGGCTGAAGAGATGTGTTTGATCCTGGCCAAGCAGACGTTGAACTTCGCGCCATATCACTCTAGAGGTAGGACACTTCTCCATGCGGTGGAACAGCGTTCCATACTGGCCACACATGACGCAGGATGAGTGTAAAGCGTTAGAGCGCTCAACCGTATGGTACACCCACCTCAGGCAGCGCCACACATGGGAACGAATTTGAGGCTGCAACAGAGGATGGTGTGCGTATTTCCAAATAGTCTTCTGGGTCTCAATGGAGTAAGGGATGTCCATCATGTCCAGGTAGTCCACCCTGGATAGGACATGGGGTCGTGTGGGGATCACGCCATCTTGAATGGGTAGCCCCTGTACCTCTTGTGTGAACTGAGTAGAGGGGCGGCCTCTCTGGGCTGTGTGTCCTCTAATACGAATTCTCCACTCAGCGCTCCGTATGGAGAGGAGGATTCATTTGTAGTGGGTTTTAGTCCAATGATGACCTGTGGCCGAAGGGTGTGAAGCCAGGTATTTCATCAAAGAGTGAGGGTGTGACAGATTGGCAAGGCCTAGGGAGCGGGAGAAGTTGGAGCGGACCGCGTGGGACCAGTGTTGAGAGGGGATCATAGGGATGGTGATGGCCGCGATCCAGATGCCCAGTATCTTTGCAGCATGGGCCTCAAAGTCGAGCAGGCCCATGCCACCACTATGGCGAGGGCCAAACATGACCTCTAGCCATACTGGTGGTGGGCGGCCTGACTAAAGCCATCCTTGCAGAAGGGCATACAAGGATTTGAAAAAGCTTGGGGAGAAGGGGATGGCGTGGGCTCCAAACCAGACTTTGGAGAGGAGCATAGAGTTGGCTAAAACAACCCTGCCAGTAAGGGAAGTAGGGTGGGCTCTGAGAAAGGCGATGCGCTTCGTCACGTTGTCTAGAATAAGACTTTCCATTACTGCTGATGCGTACCCGCCTGCCTCCACCCACACGCCCAGATGGTGGAGCAGCCCTATGGTAGGGCGTGGCACGAAGGGGAGCACTAGTGGGGCGGTGTGGAGTGAGCTGGGAGGGCGAGCGCATGTGCGAGCAGATGGGCCGGGCTGGGCACTGGTTGCTGGGGCCCATCAGGTTTGATACCAACCAAGGAGGATGATTTCAGTTTTGGAAGCGTTCAGTGCAGCATTACTTACCCAGGAATACTCCTGGATGAGAGCTTCAAGTGCACGTGCGTCTTTATTATTAGACACCCCAACCACGCAGTCATCTGCAAACGCCATCATCTTGACTTGGGCTTGGCCTGGTACATGGACCCCAGTGAGTTTGGCATTCACGTTTCGAAGTAGTGGGTCAAGGCTGAAGTTGTATAAGAGTGGGCTAAGGGGGTCCTCTCGTAGTAAGCACCTTTGAGAGTGGACTACTTCCATTAGGAAGCCAGGGCCACGCACTGCCATTGTTGCAGATTCCGTGAGCAGCATTAACCAGTTGATGAAGCGAGGGGGTAGGCGGAATTGATGGAGGCAGTCCTTGAAGTATTCCCAGTTTACTCTATCATAGACCTTCTGTTGGTCCAAGAATACAAGTGCCCCAGAGGCTGTGGACTGGCATGCGTTAGCCACAGAGTGCACGTTGTCCCAAATCGACCTTCTGGGTATGAAACTGAATTGTTCTGGGGAGATGGTGGCAGATGCTACAATCCCTAAATGGTTAGCCATGATTTTAGTTAAAATTTTTGTATCCGTGTTAGTTAAAGAAATGGGGCGCCAGTTGGCTAAGTCTAGCTTGTCCCCTTTCTTGAAGAGTGTGACGGTGAAGGCCTCTTGTCCTCCTGGTAGGACGCGCGTTTCCAGAAGGCTCTGGTTAAGTGAGGCAAGCAGCAGTGGGGATATATATTTGAAGTACTTTTTATAGAATTCATATGAAATGCCATCTGGGCCAGGGCATTTCTGATTTGTTGCACCGCAGATGGCTGTCCATAGTTCATTTGGAGTAATTAAATTTATTATTTCTGGGTATCAGGAAATTGTGTGGATGTGGGTTTGGTCAAAAAATTCCGCCACTTCAGCTAGCTGAATTGAATTGGATCGGTATAGCTTGGAGTAATACTTTTGTACTTTGATTGCCACTTTGGCTGGCATATCCGTGACATAATCATCTGATCTTTGCACCTGTGTGCAGGCCACACTTTGGCGTGGTGCGAAATTTTTTCTTTAAAAAATACGTGGTGCACTTGTCACCCTCTGTAATGTGTTTGGCCCTGTACTGAACACAAACCTAATGTTTGTGTTGCCTTTTGAGCGCGTTGAGGTGGGCGGCTGCTTCCACCCACTTCTGGCCCCATGCAGGGCTGTAGCCTGTAGTTGGGATGTTGGACTCCAGGTGTGCCAACTCTGCCAGAGCACGTGAAATGACAGCCGATGTGGCTCATGAGCACTGGGAGGAGAGGTGGCGAGAGTGGAGGTGGTATCCTCTTTGAAGATTGACCATGTGAAGATGAGGTCTGCACAAAACGGTGTAACAAACTCTTTTGCCAAAGTTGCTGATTCCACCCAAGTGGAAAATCCTGGCGACGCAAGTTTGGGAGGGCGGAGTTTGCACCAATGTGGGGCCTTAGCCACTGTAACAGGTAGGTGGTAGGTTATTAAGACCAGCTGGTGGTCAGAGAATTCAATTTTTGCTGTTTTGAAGTAGGAAATGTGGGGTTGGAATTTCGCCAGCATAAGAATAAGGTCGATGCGGGTCATGGACCTTAATTAGCTGTTGTGGATGTGGGGGCGCATCATGTTTTTGAGAAGCGGGGCTTGCTGCAGCAGCACATCCATTAACCCAAGGGTGGCCTTTAGAATGCGAAGTTCTATGTGATCCTGGGGGGTGTGGGAGGAGGAAGGCCAACGGTCCGTGGGTGTGTTTAGCCAACAGTTCATGTCGCCAACTATGAAAGGGTCTGGGGGTAACGGGAGGGATTTGACTGACGAGAAAACTTCCTGACGCTCTCATGCACAGATTGGGGCATAGATGTTGACAATAGCATGCGTCACGTCAGCCCACGAGAAAGTGACAATGAGGACTAAGCCATTGAGGAAGGATTCCAACGATAAAAATTTGAAAAAATTGTTTTACATACTAGCACCCCACAGTGCTCTGACCAAAAGGATAGGGATGGGAGGAGCATGGTTTTCCAAGTATCCTCAGAACCTTGCAGACAGTGGAACTCCTGGATGGCCTGGATATCCATGGGTAAACTTTTTGTAAAAAACTCAGTTTCCTAGCTTGGGATGGCGAGGCCTTGAGTATGGCAATATTCAACGTCCCTAAAGTGAAGGTTTCCCCCATCACACCTTAGGTGTGAGGGGGTGGGCACCTGGGCCCACTAGCCTCCTCTAGATCCCTATGGGCCTTCACAGCAGCGCGGGTGTTTGCAGCAACGCTATCAGTAGTTTTGTTAATTTTAGCAGAAAGGTTCACATTGGCTTTTGCCTTCGCTTTTTGTTTCCCCAACGTTGAACAAATTTTTTGTGGTGCAGATGAGTTCAGTGTACCAATGATTGGGTCAAAAAAAATTTCAGGTAGGTTGGACCCAATCTGGTCTCAACTGGAGCTTGGTTGCAAAGATCAGGTGAGATTGAGTCACCCATCAGATCCTCAGATTGGGTGGCCCAATTGGCATGGGCTTCCCAATCTGATTGGTTAAAGGATTCCTGAGTTGCTTCCACTGCGAAGGTTTCGATGTTCTCCTGGCATTGGGAGTATGGGATAGCGGTGGTGACTTTGGCCGCTTCCTTGGCCGCGGCCCTGCGGGCCTGCTTGGACTTCTTCCACTCTTGTGGAGAAATAGGTTTTACCAGTAGGTAGCAGCCTTGTGCTCCCCACGGGAAAGCTCTTTGGTGCTTGTGGTTATTTTGTAGTGTGCCTCTCCACTGGCCATGGCCGCCAAGGGGTGCTCTTGGAATGTGATGCCCTCCTTGGTGGGGCATGCATGTGCCTTATGGTTGAATGCATCACAGTGGGTGCAGATGGGGGGCGCGCTGTCCACAGTTACCCAGAAAGGGTGGGTGGTATGCCCTTCAATATTGATATATGTGGAGTGCAAGATCTGGGTTAGGTCCTTTGCAAACTCCTCAGTTAGGGCCAGAACTACGATAACTTGGCCAGTGCACAGGTGTGGCATCAACTTAAAGCGTTGCATATTGAAATATTGTATTTTGCCATATATGGTGAGACCATCTTTCAGGTGTTGCTCCAAATGGCACGTTTTACTGTAGTAGGCAAAAAGTCAAACGTGAGGAAAATTTAGTTGGATTTTGTCCATCTGGTTCATTTGGTTTTGTCGACCTGTTGCCCTTTGGGGAGGTCAATCACTACATGCACCGCAGCAGCTTTGTCTGCTGCCTCCTTGTTTTTGAAACTGAGGTTTAGCCAACTGCGTGACATGGAGTGAGGTGTGATATACACCGCGGTTGGGAAAAAAGTGTGCACATCCCCACAAAATTTTCCCCATAGAGCTGTTTGTTGGATGTCCAGAAACACATGGACTCCATATTCC
Source organism: Massospora cicadina (assembly GCA_022478985.1). Classification (NCBI taxonomy): domain Eukaryota; kingdom Fungi; phylum Entomophthoromycota; class Entomophthoromycetes; order Entomophthorales; family Entomophthoraceae; genus Massospora; species Massospora cicadina. Next base: position 7,511 of record JAKSZP010001745.1, read on the forward strand.
ACCGACGAGAGTGGTTAGGAGTGCGGCGTGTTGATGTACTGGTTGCATCACACTTGCCAAGAGAGGATTTCTGGGGAAATAGTGACCGCCAGTTTTTTATTTTTTATTCCGCCGGTTTCTCTGGGGGCGTTTTCAAACGTTTGAGGCCGCGGGCCTACCACCTGCTCCTCTTACTTTACTTGCCCAACTGCTCCCTGACATGGGCGCAGACTAATCTCCTCTGTGAGATTATCAAACTAGAATCAGACTTGAAATGAATAAGTTGCAAAAGTGATTGCAACGAGAGAGAAAAGTTTATATAAATACTTTCTATAATCATTAAAAATAAATTAAAGGCTTTCACATATCTTTTTTTATCATTGCCATTTTTTGTGCTAGTAATGCCAAAATATAGATGTATTGTATAAGTTTTTGGACTTACCCTTCCTGTTTTGAGCAGAGGCTAAAATAGTTCTGCTGTTCTCTGGATTATCCCCCCAGTATATGTTATTCCAAGGCTTCAAAATGGTTGGACATGCTTGTCACCTTGAGATAAGCCTATGCACCCAAGAACCAGATCTCAAAATTCTCCAAATGGCACACCATGTTATCAAACATATGATTATTTACAAGTGGTTCAACCCCTTTACCAGCACCCCCTTGAGCAAGCTAGACACTTTATCAATATGCAACACAGTCTTTACAATAGTCAGAGACAAGGTTTTTATGGTCCAAAAATGCATAGCATTAGTAAAAATCACATTGCTGAGTTTCTTAGACTTTCATCTTTCTATATTACTATGCTCATAAACTAGTTCTTCATAACTTGAATTATCCTGAGTACTACCCTATTCAATAATCGAATTACTTAAATTTGTGCCCATATCATTCCTTCTCTCAACCTTAACCCAAAACTTCTGGGTCTTGATGAATTATATACTATATTTCTCATGATTTTGATGAGTATGCTAAATATGAAATAGATGAGCTCGCCTTTGGTGTGAGCCACAGTTGCATTGATGCAACAAAAACTTCTTTTTACCCCTGCTTAACTTAAAACCCGCTGGAGCAGCAAGTCTTTCACTTTTGTGCCAGCTCTCATTACTTTTGCCAAGCATCAACTTGCTCAATATTTTGAGGCAATGGACACTGCTGGCCTCATAAATGAAGAAAACCTACAACTATACCTCCTTATGCCCCATGTCGCTGATGCTCCCACCCCAATGCTGTCCTCCATGGTCCATCAGCTAAAGTGGGCACCGGATAAAAGTTTCCCCAAGGCTTCCTCACCTTCTGATATTACTTCCTAGGCTGTTAGCTGAGGTGCCATTTTAGGATTTTTTTATATCTAATATTTTATTTAACCGAGGTAAGCTGACCAGGGGATGGGCATTACCGCACTAAAACTAAAATCATAATAAAAATTAACAATTCAAACAAAACGCCCAAAATGGGATGGATTGATTGAATCATACCTAGCAAATATCCAACCAGGTGGGTAGCGAATACTGGTATCCCTCCATGGTGGATGGGGAGGGGAGATTGGGGGGCTCATCTTTGGTTGCATCCATCTCATTCCAGAGTAGGGTGCGTGTTAAGGTAGATAGTAGGGGTGTGGGGGCATTGGTGGTATGGGGTTCAATATCTCTGATAACTGGAACTTCTGAATAGTTATTAGCCATCATAATGCCAACGATGTATTTGGCCAAAGCGTCTTCAGCTTTGAGGTGGGCGTCTGGGAATTTAACGAATGTGGCAATGTTGGTTCAGGTTATTTTTGCTTACAGATTTAATGCTACTGTTACCAAGTTCTGGATGGCTTCAGTGACATTTTTGTCTAAAGTTTTCATGTTGATCTTAAATTGTGCAGTAAGATCTTTAAGAATAATGGGAGGTGGAATTCCTCCTGCAAGCGCAGCCACAGATTTGGCAGCAGCTTTGCGGAGCAAATGGCAATCTGGTGTGGCGGCTGCTTCTACTGCAATCTGGTGGTCGCTGTAGAACAGTTTGTCATTGGGTTGTGGGACATATTTCTGAGGCGGGAATTTTACATTCCATTCTGCATTACAGAGCCACTCAACTTTCAGCGATGGTTCTTTGATGACGTTACCTGATTCATCGATTTCATCCAAATAAACCCATAGGTTTTGGTTGAATTGGATTGGGGAATTGGCGTATGGTTGAGGTTTGTTCGATTTGTTTATGGATGCATGGGATCAAAATGGGATCCAATCCAATGTTTTATTGGAGGGATTATTTATTGCGTTGGGGTGGGGAGGAGGTTGATTGGTGGCTGCAGATGCAGCTGCAGCAACAGGCTTTGGGGATGGAGGAGGTAGGATTGTGCCCCATACCTGAAATGTACAGGGTGGGCATCAGATTGGAGGTCAGCAAATGAGTCATCTAATCCAGCTGATGTAGTTGAGTAGGGGAATTTGTGTTTCAAGTGGTCTACTTGAAACATGATGGACAGATCATCCGCCCGCCCTCAATGCGGGCCCAAAACGGATGTTTGGGCGCTGAGGGAATAACGGTGCATGGCAGAATTGCCGCCACAATTTACTAAATTCAGGGCTTATTGTGGCATATGCCTAAGGCCCAGCAAATCGTGTGGCCCCATTTGGAACCACAAATTTTAGGATGGGGTTGGAGCCATAGGCTGCCAAACTGGCCATCAGCTCCCAGTGGAGCACTTCAGGGGGAGGTGGGTGGGCAGGCCAGCAAACTGGACCACCAAAGTGGTGTCCGCTGGGAGCTGAGTCCAAGTTGTGGGGAGAGGGGTGCCCTGGAATACCAGGGGCACAGTTGCTGCAGTGGCAGCGTCAGCTTTGCAGGTGAAGATGAGGTCAAAATACCCCTTATAGGGGCAGAAATCAATAAAGCCAGTGGGTGTCATCACCGCCTGTGCCATTTTGATAATGGCTTGGTCGTGGTATGGGAATAGTTTCCCATATTTGACCGTTAGGCTGTAGCGCATGTTGCTCTGGGGGAGCACTAGGGGGCAGCGTGGTACCACTTGGGTATGAGCAAGGTGGGCGTCCAGGTCCTTGGGCGGAACAAATTGGCTCATGGGTTTGGAATGACTGGGTGAACCAGTCCTAGCACGTTTTCCTGCTGGACAGAAAATGGCGGAAAGTTTCGCCGCTTCCCCACGCTGGAGCAGCCAGCGGAGAATCTGATGACATCAGAGCAAAACTACTACAGGCAAATACAATTTGGTTTTTAAATTTGTGTAATTTAGCTTGGAATGTTATGCTGAGCAGAAAGAGTTTTTTATATCTAATAATTCCTTTGTTTGTCCCGTTTGCAAATAAAGATGCGTGGCGGCTCCCCCTTTTTGGTTGGGCACCACTAGTGCTAAAAAATGACAAGTACACTATAAATAATAAAAGCCTTTTGTTATCATTATTGGGCACCAAAAATAATGAAAGATGACTGATCTGTTTGTAGGAATCTTCAGATGCACGCAATTAGCAGGATATTATTTGGCTTTTATTCTTGAAGTGTAACATAAACAACTAAAAGGCGTTTAACTCCCAAGGGAACATTGCATATATTCCTAAATATGCTAATAAGGTACAAGATGTTAAGCTTACAAATTAGGTAATGAAATAGTTATAGTACCTGGATATTAGGGATATGTTAAAATAATAAGACCATACCCTGTTGGACCGGATATTTTAAGCTTTATCATACCACCCTTTTAGTGTGAAATAAAGAGTTAAATGAGAATGAAGACCTTTAAATCACATAGTTTGGTGTACCAAAAAATAATCACTTATTATCTCGTAATCTAATAGGATTTATTAGTTATTTGTAATTCAGATATAATATATTTTAAACCTTATAAAATATGTTTGAAAGCTCACCGCACATAGATAAGTATTTTAGAATAATAAAGAGACCCAATGTACAAATATTTGGAAACCAAGGTCAATGTTTCACCCATATAAATGCAAAGGCCAACAGTCACTGATGCCACAGTATCATTTTATACATATGGAGAAAAGAAGCAATAGACCCTTCTCCTGGATTGTAAACCTTTTATAAAATAGGGATTAGAGTAGATTCCTCTACATGCATCATGGGTTTCCACCAGCTATTGCATCAATACAGAGCTTCAGTTCTTAATGTGATTTCAATATGAAACACGCCATAATTGTTTAGGTAACCATTTTTTGTTGGCTACGCTGTCCCTGTCTTTGAGTATCCATGTATTTCTCCCACTTCTCTAATTGACATCTTATATCACTTTTCTCCTCACTCTTTTGAGTCAACTCATCATATTGGCATTGAGTTTTAATTCCTTGTACTTTATCATAAAACATTTAATTCTCCCCAAAGTATCATATAACAAAATTATGTTAGTGATAATAATCCAAACTCAATGCTATGTTGTCTTGTAAAGATGAGTTTTGATTAAGTTATCTTTGGCACATTTATGCTCTAAAGTAGAAGTTCTAACACTTGTTAATTATAGGCGAGCCATGGATAGCTTAAAAGCATGATGTATCCTTTTTTCACATAGATGATGGTAAGTCATGCTTCTCTATCTTTTATATAACGCCAAATCCACCTAGTATTCCCAATTATTAAATATGGAATGTTGATTTCCAAGGCCATATGAGCTATCATAACCACCTTATGTGTAATCACACTTCAATCACATCTTGGAAATGGTGTTTCTTGGCTTTAAAGCTATAGATGATTCAAAATTTGACTTTTTTATTTGCCCATAGGCGTTATGTTTGAAGATCTTAGCTTCCTTTGGGTTAGCTTTTTATTATATAATGGTATGGCAAAAGTTGATGATTAGGACCTTTTTGCATTTTTTTAGTACTAGATGGTCCAACCTTTTTGCATTTTAAAGTTTCTTCAATAGCAAATATTTAAGGCCATGGCTTATAGATGCTTTGACATAAAACCAAAAAGTAAGAGCTATGTCAATTAAATTATTAGATTATATTTTGGAAATCTCCATTAGAATATAGCTTGTAAATATTTAAAGGGTGGGCGGAGAAATGATGCAGGGAGCGCCATTATCCTTCTTGTTTAAGATCGTTACTTCTCATCATCTAAGAGGATTGAGAAGAAATCTTCATTATCTACCATTTTCTGGATTGACATGACCCCATTATCTTGAGACTTTCAGTTTGAGGCTCTGGGATCTAGGATGTATTTTACTCATATTACCAATCAAGTGGACTTTTCAATTTGTTCCCTTTAATCCTTGATCTCATCAATTTGGTCCTTCCCATTCAATAACACTGAATCATTTAAAGCGCGTTGTTTGGTTAATCAAGAACGAATTTCAGAGGAGAGCATACGTTTTGTCACGATTCTGATATGACTGGATAATAAACCCTAAGACATTATGGTGGAATGGATGGAATCCACCAATTTTGATATAAGTTATGAATATTTGAGCGCCTTGAGATGGGGTGATATTGGGTTGTTGGGAAATCTTCTTAAATTAGGAAATTGTGTAATTAACAAATGAAGGATTTCCAGAACCAATGAGATATGGCAAATTAAATTCCTAAGCTATGGAAGCGGGATCATCCAAAGTTGCTACAATATAAGCAAGATGAGATGATTGAGAAGGTTAGTTTAATAGTTGAGATTGAGCATAACAGTGAAGATCTGCTTTATTTATTATACTAAATAAAAAGAGTGTGGTGGGAGCAAGTGCTCCATATTGTTTAAATAGTTTATTCTATTGTTTTGAGGACAACAATAATCATATTGTTGTTCCTATTGCTCAGTGGGCTAAACCACGTGCAAAAATCCTTATGCCATATCTTAACAATTTTGCTAATTTTATAACACGTTTAATCACCATTAGATTCTTAACAGAGTGATCAATTTTCTCACCATTATAACAATTGACAGTAAAGGTTTAAACCTAGAGAGTAAGTACTTTTTATTTTATATATCTTCTATTACTGTGATTATCTCCACTCTCACTTGCTATTTAACCATCATCTCATTGGACTATATAAATCTTAGAGGTATCGCCATTATTGCACCTTTGGCTTCCATAAACAAGTTGTCAGACTCATAATTCACATATAAAGACACCAGGCGAGGATAAATGAGAATTAACTCTCTGGTGAACTATCAAGACCAATGATTAACGCTAGAATAACTCTATATTTTATCAGTAATACAACTACCTGATAGAATTCTATCTATTCAATATACTATCAAACAAGAAAATATTTATTATAAGACAAATAAATATTCTTAATTTTAAAAATTATGATTAAAAAGAAAAGAATCTAAGGTAAAAGACTTACCTTATTTCAACTTGACTTCATTGGTGCAGTACCTTAAGCTCCCAATTTCAGACAAGTGCTTCATCAACCAACAAACAACATCCATTATGACCTATCAGGCTTGCCACCACAGCGTCATGTTAAAATTTTACTTAGTTTATGTTTTGCACACAGTAAAGTTCATAAATGATTACCCTCATTGGTTAGGCCCCACTAGTGGTAAAAAAGCATTTTATTTTTTGATAGAAAATGAATGATCCTATAATAAATAGAAGGACCAGTTAATAGCTTAAAACTACTTCATAGTACAATTAGACTATTGTGATTTGTATTACCTAAGTATATATTTTATAAGAAATTTTTTAGTATTATACTTCGATTTAGATGGATTATCTATATATAGGTTTTAAAAGCAACAAGGATGATCAGGAGTATGTTGTATCAATCTTCAATCTCTTTTTAGACATCTAGGGTCTATCTCCTAATAACATTAAACTTGGATTCCTTGGCATTTAATTTCAGAGTAACTGGAGTCTCTTTTTCCAAAAATCATGATAGATATTTTTAAAAACAATCTTTACATTCTTCATCATCATAATTATTTTTATTGTTCCTGGAGAATGTGTGTGTCATGAAGATATTGGCGGTTACATGTCTCAGTTCTTTTCACTAGCATAGCTTAGTGTAAGTTATATCATTTGTCTGTGGTGCAGCTGCGTCTGCTTCATCAATGGTTAAAAAATAAGTGGTCTAAGTTTAACATGGTAAGCTTACTTCTTTAATCACTGCATTTGTGAAGCAGTTTGGAATTGACTTACATGCCACTTCATAGATATAAATTCTTCTATACCAAAATGACGCGTACATTAATTGGTAAAAAACATTTATACTCGTGACTGTTTTTTTTAGTACTAGATGGTCCCAACCCAAGGGTATACTCGTGACTGTTAATGCCTGAAAGATTATAGTTTTGGATTCATCAAAAATGGTTGCTGGAAGGATATATAAGGTCCATTTAAGCTGCGGTTGATGTTGATCAGATGATCCTTTTTGACTAAACTTTTTCTGGTCACTACAACTGAAAAGGGGCTTTTGCTAAAGAGATTTCATCAATTACTAATCTCTTATTTTTGATACATTTTATAAGCTTATTTGTTCTATTTCCAAAACACAATTTTAGAAATAATGCTTGCAGAATAAAGCAGCTTTAAAACTTAGGGGTTTATTACATTTTTATAAGCTTACTTATATATGATAATATTTCTGATACAATATTTTTTATTTTATCAGCCAAAACTAATTTTAGTTATATAATACACTAGCTATGGCCCTTTATGAACTAATTTTTAGCTATTTTCTAGGTGAGCATGCTGTCAGATATCAGGATATAAGACATGATGGGAAGAATATTAATTATTTGACTCCTATGTTAGAATCAACGCCTAAACCCAAAAAGGAATTCAAGGAAATTACATCAATTAGTTATATGGAAATATTATTTAGTAAGACTCAATTTGATATTAAATAGCATTGTACTTGGGCATAATACCCTGAGATGATATACTGTTAAATCAATATGAAAGATTATCAAATATCAGATGATCATTACACTGGGTGTCACATGAGGCAGTAGATAAGATGTTGGGACCACCTAGTGCTAAAAAAAGAGGCACTAGATAAGATGTACTTAAAAAAAATAAAATTTAAGTATCTGAAAACAAATAAGCTGCGAAATTTAGTCACATTTGACTTGGTAAATTTAACATATCTTTCGCCCTATAAAAATATGCTACAAAGGCTTATAAAATCTTAATTCATCGCCTGACCAAGAGCCCCCAATCCAGATTCTCCCCTCCTTTTGTTATTAATCCTTTCCTTAATGGTTCTTATATTGTTACATGTAACGCTCAAGAACCCTTATATATACTAAAATAAAATTACACCGTTTTTTGATACTTCTTTTTGCTTTTTGATTTCAATAAGTCCTTTTTGCTTTACCTACCATAGGATGATACTCTAATTGATGGACCTAAGAATGACTTGGCATCCTCAAATATAATTAACATACATGTCATGAGCTTTAAACTGCTTCAAGTATTGACTGTCAGGTTTATTAGGGAACAGCACCAATGAGTCACAAAAATGCAATCCCAACAGGCTGGTGAGCACTATAGGGGTCAGACAATACTGAATAATACCTGCACCTAATTGATTGCCCATTGAAGTAATCAAATTGATAGTGTAACCTGAAGGGGAAAACAAAAAAGTTTAAAATGAAAACTTAATGGGAAGTACACCCATTGTCATGTTTAAAGTTCAAGAAGGTTAAATGGAAATAGCCAAACTCGTTGACTAAAATAAATTTTACATAAAGGGGTATGAGACTAACTTGGTGAAATATTAACCCAGGAGAAAGAGCCAACCATGAAAGGGCATCCACCATGGACAGGGCTCTCATGAACCTATATGAATCAAATGGTCTCCCAGAGACATACAGTTTAAGCGTGAATCTATCTTGCTACATCATGCAATTTGTACACCTAGACCTTTACCATATAATGTACATATTAGAAGTACATAACTAATAAAAACCATCATAATAATACCCTAGGGGCCTTACAGCTGTCCTACAATTGTTATATAATTTAGCATCTCAAGTTTAGGGGACATTCATCAACTTATCAAATGTGAAGCTTATTATATCTTACAAATTCCATAATCAGATGGGGACCATTGATTCTGGTGCTACCATGTATTTGGAGAAAGCTATGTTGCTTCTCCAAAAGGACATTACTGAGTCAAAGAGATACCAAAAGATTACTTGACGCCTTCACCCAAGAGCTCCAAAGACAAGTAGGAGAAGCTCATAGTGAGTTGGTGGTCCAAGCTTCAAATAGACGTCATTTTGAGGAAGAAAAATCAAGTTCCTTGAGTCATGCTAGAGCAAGACATACAACGAATTGATGAGCTGGAGACCCATAAAACTATGAAACTCATTTTGGTAACCTAAAAATCTTTCCTGAATGGCCCATGTTGAGTTGTATCTGGTATCTCGTGTGACTCAGGTTTCTACTCAATCCTTTGATGAGTGACTCAATAATTAGAGAGTGATATGAGAGGCAAGTCACCTAGTAAAGAAGAATTTAATCAAGTCTATCATCAATTCAATGAAACTGAGAAATTCTCGAATACTCTCATAGAAGAGCTGAAAGCCAAGACTGACAAGCCTATTTAGTTTTGAATGCATTTATGAAGGAGGACTTGCTTTAGCACATTAAAGTAAAAAATATTTAGAAAAAAACACTTGCAAACAACCTCTCATCCACTCATCAACATATTCATGATCTGGACATTTACATTAAAAACCTGGAGAATAAAAAAGTCATTCTAAGAAGAATTAATCTGCTAGCTTTTCTTTCTCATAACAATCACTTTAATTACTACAATTTGATTTGAACAGCAAATTTGGATAATCACACACAGGAAAGATGGGCGACTTTAATAATAAAAATAATACATGGGCGAGCGTCGTGGCAAGCGGTGCGCTTAATGGTGCAACTAAGGGCAAGAAGCGCCCTGGAGGGGGACCAGGAACCCAATCTGCAAAGAAATTGCAAACTCAGACACCATCTGGGTTTATGGTATCTACTGTAAAGCACGCGCAATACATGTACATTCAATTCAACCAACCTTTATCAAAGGTGGAACACAGGATCAGACTCTTCCTTGGGGATGAGTCACCAACCCTGTGGGAGAAAAATGTGAGGCACAGCCCTCACTTTTCCCTCAAGTGGTGTACGTAGCCACCAACAACATGGGATGCAGCTGGATCAATATTGGTTTTGAAACAGCCAATGAAGCTGATGCCGCAGCAATAATCTGCGTGGAAATTGCCCTCCCTGAGGGCAAAAAATTGTGCGCACCGCGCGCACCAGATGGAACAAAGCAAAAACCTTGTTCATATCCTTTGACTCGCTCCCCACCAACCTTCTTCATAAGGTAATCGAGGAGGAGCTCCGCAAAGGTCTTGTGGCCTATGGAAAAATCCAACAATTTGGATTACAGCGATTTTTCTTAATGCCCGACCTGTGCACGGGCAAAGCTATCGCTGTAATCAAACCCTTCCCAGAAGTGGAAGAGTATTTATCCAAAATTCCCCGCGCAGCAGAATTTCACTTTGCAGATGGGGGCCAGTCAGCTGCATTCTGAGTTACATTGGAACGCGCACCACCCATTTGCAACCACTGTGGCTCACTGGGCCACAAGGAAGATGCATGCCCTGTAAAAGAGGGCTTAATGGAAAATGATTTTTGTGAAGAAGCTATGGACGAAGATAATGAAAACTTCGCCAAAATGACTGATGGCCACCACCCATTCCGCTGGGGTGAAGATGGACTATACTCCATCGTGGACCCATTTACAAGTAAACAGCGTAAAGCAGCACAAAAAGCCCGCAAGAGAGCAGCGGCTGAAGCGGCGGCACACGCGGAATCCGCCATTAACCACGGACAAATTCAGGAGGATATTTCAGATATTCACCAAACCAACCAATCAGAACAATATGACCAGGTCAAAAATTTTCACAGTAACCAGACTGAACCACAAAGCGTCATCAGTCATGCACATATTGAGGAACAATGCAACCGCAATTTGGGTGAAAATGTGGTGCACAATGCAAAAAAGTTGAACCTCAAAAATATAAAATCCAATCAACAACCCGCATCAAATCAACATGAGACCTGTGAAGGAAAGTTGATGCAAATGCAAAAAACCGCAATTCCCTTGAATCATTGGGTCAGATCAAGGGAACCAACAATGGCAGTGAAAGAGTTGGAGTACAGACGCAAAGCATGGCCAAAATGAGCTGCAGTGGGATAGGACCAGAGGGTCCTCCCAACTGCTCCTGAGGTGCCACGGGCACCTCAGTGTCAATAGGGACGTTAAATATCACGGGAGCCAGGGCTCATATGTCCCAAGCCAAAAAGCTGGCATTCCTGTGAAAACCTCTTGTAGACATCTTGGCCATCCAAGAAACCCACTGCCTACAAAGGGAAGAAGAATCCTGGTCAACCAGGGTTGCACCATCACAATCAGTATGGACATCTCACTGTAGGGTGATAGTCCAAAACAACAAAAAATTTAAAATTACAAATTCATCATCACACTTGCACGGTCGAGTCCTGGTAGCAACAATCACATGCCAAGATGATATAATTTTGTTAGCATGTATCTATGCACCATGCACTGCAACTGAGAGAAAAAAAAATTTGAAAAAATTTCTACCCTCACCCTCCCACCAGATATCATCATGTTAGGCGATTTCAACTTCTGGGATAACCCCAATACAGATCGATGGCCTAATCCCAGGGGATACCCACCTGGACACATTGAATATCGCATAATGAAGGCATCGCTTGGCTTACAGGATGCTCTTCCTCCCAATTCACCAATCCTTCCCCATATGACAAGACCCAACATATGTGAGGGTCTGCTCATATCAATGAGTCATATTGACCACATCCTCATCCCACAATCCCAAAACTCAAGAATCTCTAAATTTATAACAAAAAAGTTCAATTTTTCTGATCACCAATTAGTTACGGTGCAATTAGCACCAACCCAATCCCACACACAGGTGTCACCTTGGAGAATGTCATGGGCGGGGATCCCAGACCCCGTCCATTTCATCCTGGAAATGCCCACGCGGCGGCATTCCAAGTGGGCAACCTAACCAGACAGACTTAGGCACAGGCGAGGCGAACCTTTTCTCATCAAATCTTGGAAATGCCCATGCGGTGGCAAATGGAGTGATGAGGCTGGACTGTCACTAATATGAGGTCCCCTATCATAAACCCAAACCCAAAAATATCAGGTAAGCGAGGCGCGACACTTCAAAAGAACTTTATTTTTATTTTAAAAATAATAAAAGACTGAACTGGAGGGGACCAAGGCCAAGACTTAGAATTCCAACTTGGATTTTAGAAGGTCAGGTTTGACTTTTATAAAGTCACTTCCGAGGAGCCTCTCCAATTCATTCCCTAAGCCTGCTGAGCTTAAGGAATGGATGGAGCGGCTCAGTCCAGCCCTCCAAGTCCGACCACCCACTCCATCATACCCAACAATTCCGATTGGTTCAGTTTGAATTAACCAAATGAACCAATCGGAATGTAACGGTTGGAAATTCATCCTTTTGGATGATTTCCATTCGTTACATCACCCCCCACTAAAACGGCCCTCTGGGGGCAGAAAACTGCCATTTCAGGAGGAAATCATCGGCAAGAGGTCTTCCCAGGGTGAGTCACCTTGAGCCCCAAGAAGGATCCTCTCGAGGGGAAATGGGGGACAGAAACCAGAAACTGGGCTGTTGGAGTAAGCCCCAACAGGTAAGGACATTCGTACCCAACACCTGGCCAAATCACCACCTCCTGGAGGCTACCACTAGGAATGGCCTTCCCATCCTGACCAGGAAGGCACTTTACCCAATGATAGCCCCAGAAGGCGCGAAACAGCGCTGGCCATGGGCCATCCCCTTTGCGCTGTCAGGCCTGAGAATGGCCTTCCCATCCTGACCAGGAAGGCGCTTTCCCCAGTCCTGCTGGCAGTGGGGTTGACCTCATGGCGCTGGTGTCAGGGCGAACATCCTCCCCTTTTGGGACTTTCCAGGGTTGAGGGAACCTGCTGGGAACAGATGCCCTCAAACACGGCCGCTGGAATCGGCGAGAACCTGAAATTTGGCAGACCCTCAATTTTACTGATGTCACAGGGCTGGCCATCAGTCGCTGGGTTGGCCCAGCGCCGGTTTCCTCAACAGCCAGGACAAAACGGAAATCCTCTGAGGGACAGGACCACCTCCAACCAGAAGCAAAATGAAGTTGGAATAAAATGGGTGCTTGGGAGTTTCGCGTTCAATTGGGATTTGAAATGGAACTGGCGCGGAACTGTTGAGGATCAGAACTGGCACAAAACCATTGAGTAAAGATTCCGCAATCCTGCTGTAAGGTTTACACCAAACATCATTCAATTTGGCAATGGCACCATAAGCTTATAATATATTTTATTTTAGCTTTTAACATGTGTATATAGGGAAGGAACTGGGAGCTGGAGGCTCCTCAGTTCTGTTTTCTATCAACTTGTCTAAATTATAATAAAAGAACCTAAAATTCATATATTTATAATTTGGGTTTATTTTAAAGATATTGCCTAACTGCAGCCATGTTTGGCTTAAATCAACAAGAGTTGGACTTTGAGAGTGAGCTTGGGAGGGCTATTGCCTCCCTCTATACCTTGTCTTGGAGTCAAGGCATGTTGCTGGGGTTAAGTATACTTGCAACTGTCTTCCAGGGGTGCTTGTCCAATTTTGTAGCGCGCGCACCAGGAGAGTAGCATCAGGAGTCCTGTCAGCCCTATGGTCTTTAACATGGATCCTGTTGCCTAACTCATTCGTGGCTCATTGGAAGGAGCCAGTGCATTACAGAGAAAGCTTCACCCAGAAAATATAAGATTGCCTGAGATATCTGACTGGGTTGAAAACAAGGCTACAAACCCAGAATTCACAGCCCCATTCTCTTCAGATCCCATCAGAACATGGGAAATTTTCAAAAAAGATTTAATCAACAAAACCTGACATATTGCATCACATAAGTACACCGCTGACATAGCCACAATCAAGTGTACCTTGGCAGAACTAGACCACTCGGAAATAAATACTCTGAGATCTGGCTATAGCCCTAATTGGGGACTCAAATGGGCAGAAATTTCATCCCAACTTAACAATCTCATCTTTGAACACCAACACAGAATCAAAGTATTGAACAAAGGTAAGTTCATAAAGGAAGGCGAAACCTGTTCAACATACTTTTTCCACCAATTCCACTCCCGCAGAAACCAGCCCACGTGCACACAGGTCTGCAAGATAAACGGCAATGTGACAACTGACCCTGAGGAGGTCAAGGTGGATGTACACCGCTATTACACTGAATTATATCGCAATATGCCAACAGATCCACAAAAAATTAAAGAATTTATTCAAACTGCCAAGATACAAAGTACACCACCAAATTACAATATACTATCCCTTATCACACGGGAGGAGCTTTGGGAAACAATTCGCGGTGCACCACGTAGGAAATGCCCAGGGCCTGATGGGATACCCTACGAATTTTACAAAAAATATTTTCAACAAATCGCCCCCCTCCTTTTGGCGTCAATGAACCAGAGTTTGTTGGAAACACGCCTATTACCAGGAGGCCATGAATCCTACGTTATAATCTTGTATAAAAAGGGTGACAAGTTGGACCTGGCTAACTGGCACCCAATTGCACTCTCCAACACTGACACAAAATTTCTAAGAAAAATTCTAGCAGCTAGATTAGGCGCAGTTGCATCTGACGTCCTATCACCCAACCAGTTTTGGTTTATACCAGGGCGTTCAATATGGAACAACATTCACCCTGTTGCAAATATTTGCCAATCCAAAGCAACTGGTGCCCTGGTCTTCTTGGATCAGGAAAAGGCGTATGACCGTGTTAGCTGGCCATACCTAAAAGAATGTCTACATGCCTTCAAACTCCCATCAAGATTCATAAAATGGGCGATGCTCCTAACAGAATCTGCAACCATGGCTGTATGCGACCCTGGATTCCTAACAAACAAGATTAAACCACACAGAGGGCTCAAACAAGGGGATCCCCTCAGCCCACTGCTATACAATTCCAGCTTTGACCCACTCCTTCGAGTAACTGACTCACGTCTCATGGGGATATCCGCACAAGGACAACCAACAGTCAAGATACTGGCCTTTGTAGATGACTGCGTAGTAGGTATAGCAAACAATGAAGAAGCCCGACAGCTGGAACACACTCTAGAGGAATACTCCAAGGTGAGCAATGCATCGCTCAACAAAAGGAAGACAGAAATCATCCTCTTAGGCAAAACACAAACAATTGGGCCACAACATCAGAACCTCACACCAACACTCGAAGAAAAAACCCAATTATATTACCCTTTGCAACACCTCCCACCACCACTCCTGTCCGACACCTTGGAATCTGGCTAGAATCAGGGGGATATGCTAATGAGACAATGGAAAGTAACCTGTTACAACGGGTATCCAAACGTGTCGCCTCCCTCAAGGGAAGAACCCCAGGACTAACAGGACGAGTTACAGTTGCTAACTCGCTCATCCTCCCAATACTGTGGTACCAGGCCCATGCGATAGCCTTCTCACCTACTTTATAACCTCAATTCGCGCGCTTATCCAGGGCTGGCTGTGGCCTGGCTCTCACCCTCCTATACGGATGGAAACACTATTTGGCCCACGCTCAAGCGGAGGCATGGGACTAATAGATTTTGAGAGCCATGCCAATCACATCCTAGGTACCTGGATAAAGGAAGTTCTTGCTCCAGACCTCCCGCAACAACATTGGTCCAGAGCAGCAAGGACTAACTTTGCACAGGCGCTCAAATTAACCAACCCACATAGTCCACCCAGACTACTTTCATACCTTGCCAAGCACCCTACTGCAACGGGTCCACATGGAACCTCCCCTCATTTCAAACATATCCCCCAAACTATCTGCCATATGGGATGGACCATAGAGAACATGGGTACTATACAGGGAAGGGGACGACCCAGCCCCCAATTCAAATTAAGAAACCCAGAAAACCACCCCCAGAGGGATATGCTCGCAACAACCCCAAGCATAGCTAGGATAGAATACCTAGATATGCTGACATTTCCTATGATTTAACCACACAGAAAGCAATGTGGAAAATGACACACCACCCACTCCTACAACCAAGGATAAGAGCAAACGCCTGGCGCTGTTTGAGAAGGACCTATAGGATGGTGGACCGCTTCAACTCCCTCCACAAAACATGTGCAGTATGTGGAGGGGAGGGATCCCTACATCACCGCCTAGAAACATGCCCCCCAACCAAAGCTATATGGCAGGAAGTCGCACGCCTGCTCAAGATTAAAAACGAACAAGAATTCTCGATATCAAATAGTATCCTCGCGCTCCAGATTGAGTCACCAATCCCATCTACACTCCGCTCCCTAATAATATCCATTGCAATGTGGACAATACACACAATTGCATTAGATGCATTCAAGGGCACGGTCCCAACCATTCATGGGATTATTAAAAAATTCCATGTCCACTTACTAGAGCACTTCCAAGCCTGGCTCTATGGATATATGAGACCAAGACAAAAAGCGCTCATAGAAACATGGTTCCCACTCTGGTTCCTCCACACAGACCCTTTCCTTCACACCTGCTCCATAGCAGGAGAAACCCCCTCGGAGTAGTGCACCAACCCCCCATACCTGGCAGTCCCGCTGGCAACAGGGGTAACTTGAGTACCCTGAGGTGCCCAATTTTTATATTTCTTATTTATTCTCTTAGTTTCACATATATTCGGTAATGTCTGTCCCCTGGTCAGCTTACCTCGGTTAAATAAAAAGAATTAATCTGCTAGATCTCTCTTTGCTTTGATAACTAATTGAAGCCAAATTCGGATTTTATTTTAAAGATACAAAAAATGACTGCTCAATAGAGCCAAAACTTACTGATGTTTATGCAATAAATGCCTGTTGCCCCAGCTTGGGGTAGTGGTGCAACGCTATCTGGTGTACTTCGTCCACCACTGAGCGCGCCTGAGCAGGCTCTGCTACCCCTCCTAATGCAACCAGAAGTTATGTCTCCCCTTGGGATTTGGTCTACCACCTTGCAAGCCAAGGCGATGCTCTGGAGACCTTTTGTGCTCCCATGGAGCAATTTGCCTTTTGGCCTCTGGGTCAAATATGGGAATCTCTTCCCATATGTGAATGTGACCATAATTGAGGTGGCCACAGTGGTGTACATCCTGCAGAATTTATTGATTTTCGCCCCTTCAATGGGTATTTTAATCTCAGCTTCCACTCTGAAGATTATGTAGCAGCAGCAGCTAAGCTGCCGTTAGTTTTTTAAAATATTCATCCCCACAATTTTAACCCAGCTCCCAAATGAGGCCACTTTGGTGGTCCAGTTTGCCAGGTTTCCCTCTCATCTATCCCCCAAACGCCTCCACCATAAGCTCACAGAGGGTTTGACTATTTATGGCGCAGACCCCAGGTTGCAGTTTGTGGTTCCAAATGGACGGAACATCTGGCAAGTCCTTACACCTTTGCAATGATCCACCCATTTAATCACGATTCCCATATTTCAATTCCCCCACACACTGTGATCAGAACCGCCCCTTATTATTCTTTCTGGGCGCGTGTCAAAATGGCTGCGCCATTTGCCACTTGTGCTTTGAGCTTGATCATCAAAGCACAAGTGCCCTACAGTTTCCTCCTCTGCCGCTTTCTTGCTCCTCTCTCCAGCTCTGGGTCAATGGCCTGTTCACCCCAATTTTTTAATTGGTGCTTGATCCTCCCACCCCCACCTTCAATAAATTCTGCCACCAATTCCTAGGCGGCAACCAAACAAAATTAAAATTTTTATAATATCTAACCAATTTGACTGGATTATGATATCTTGAGTTAGTGGCTGAGACAGTTTCAACTGAGCTGCCATAGTCAACTGTCCACAGCCTCTCAGTTTCTGCCACCACTACAATTCCGGTGGCTGGCCAAGCTTTGGCTAAGCTTAAATAATTTGAATGTCTTAACTGGATCAATGATAGCAACTGGCCATTTAATGTCAAGCCAGATTTCACTTTGGAGGAATTTTTACTGATCCTCCTGTTATACGCTCTTGTTGTTTCTGTGTAAAACCCAGTTTTACTAATCATAAAAATTTAGATAAATGGCAGTTGAGACCGCAGCTGCCCCTGAAAACAACCTACTCTACCAGAAACTTCATGAGGCAATGGAACCCCTCAGGGAGGGTATTCCTGTCCTGAACCTCCCCCATGATTTTGAGGAAAATGCAAAATATGAAATAGAGGAGCTTGCTTTTGGTGCGAGCTGTTTTTGCATTGACACAGCAAAAACTTCTCTTTTTTGACCCCAATTACTCCCAAACCCATCAGCGCATCAAGTCTTTCACTTGTGTACCTGCTCTCATCACTTTCCCTGAGCATCAACTTGCTCAACATGTTGAATCAATGGACACCGCTAGCCTTATAAACAAAGAAAACCCACAACTATACCTCCTTATGCCACATGTTGCTGATGCCCCTACCCCGATGTTGTCCACCATGGTCCACCAGCTAAAGCTGGCGCTGGACAAAAAATTCCCCAAAGCTTCCTCACCATCTGATATGGTTCCCGGTCTGATAACTTAGGGATTATATTAGGATTTTTTAATATATGGTAATTCCTTTGTTTGGATCAATTTACAAATAAAGATGTGTGGCGGCTCCCTTTTTAGGTTGAGCACAACTAGTGCTAAAAAAATTATATGCTAGATGTCACGCAAAGACTTAATTTGGAGGAATTGGAACAACATTATCATTCCTTTACAGGATCAAATACATCAACTCTCAGTCAAGTTGAACATAGTGACACTTGTACTAAGATTACTAAATCTGAAGCTCCTGGAGTACACGTTGTTACAGTATTAGCGTCCAAAATCTTTAAGCCTACATTCAAGTAAAAGCTTGCACATGATGAAGGGAATAGCACATCTTTACTATACATCTATGAAGCTGCAATGGAAGGTTTGACTGATCAAAAAAAGGTTAAGATAATCTATCTTGCTTAAAGCATATGCTCAAGAGGTTATGGTGCACCATATGGATAACCTGCATAGCTTGAGAGAAGTGAAGGAAGTGCTCATCAAAGAATTTAGCCAAAGAAAAGCCTATGTATTAAGAAATAGAGTTCTATGAGAATTGCATAACCCTGATATGAAACATTGAATTAAATTTAAGATTGCTTTTATACTAAGGCCAAAATGCTGTTGACCTTGAAGATGCTTACATTGGATGATTCCGTATCCACCATTGTTGCAGGTTCAGATAATAGCCCTGAACTAGCCATGCACATCACGTCTGTCAAAAAAAGCATTGATTCCATTTTGTACAGTAAAAAACCCTACTTGATGTGGTTGATAAACATAAGCCAGAGACCTCCCAAAAGCCTTTATAAAACCCATAGTGTATATTGTGGAGGAAGCAAAGCCTAAGAAGGATAAAAAGCCAAGGATAACTACTTCAAGAAGAAAAAAATACTGAGGATACTTGTTTTAAAGACCATGCCCTTGCTGAGCAGGAAAGAAAGGTTGGCTTAGTGTCAGGTATCTCTAAAGCCGACTGAAAAAAAGTAAATGAAAGCAAAACATCACCAATTGCTAATATCACGTGCATTTAGTTGAATATGATGACGACTCTGAAGGGGGTTACAATGACCAAGTTTATTATGCTTTAGGTTCACCCACTGAGCTTGCCATTCTGGACCATTTTTATGCCAAAAATATCTGATGGCGCCCTGGTTCCCAAAGTCACTTACCTCTGCCAAGTTATTACGTGCCCCTAGAAGAATCAATACAACTAGTAATGCTAATCAATACTTTTTCCTGTTGATCTTGCCCATCTTTAGCATTTGTATTTTACTAGAGATCAAGAAGAAGTATCCCAAATACTACCTAAAAGCTCAAAGAAACGTTTCACCTTAAAATAGTGTTAGACCTCCTGCCAAAGTTTGGAGGAACCATTACCAATGTGGAAGTGGTAATACATAAGGTCCAAGTTGTTTCTATCTTGGATACAGGATCATATATGAACGTTTTATCATCCTAACTCAGCAAGATCAAGCTCGCCCCTGACAACTAATATACATAAGAATACAGCACTGCCAGTCCAAAAAAGACCAAAGCGGTAGGTGCATAATCATCTCTGCCAATCTGAGTTAGTAAGTTAGTTTTGCATCTCCAGCAGTTGCCTTGTACAATAGCCAGTATTATATACTTACTGGGATACAGTTTATGATCAAATATGAAGGAGTCATAATCTTAAAGAAAGATATTTATTACTCCTCAACTATAAACTCTTCTTATATTAGATAATAAAAACTCCAGCAATAAGGATTACTCTTGTCTGGCTGAGATTCCTTGTTTCCACTTTACATTTGTGATATTCTACCTCTGGAAAAAATATGAAAAAGCTACCAAACTCAGTAGATAAAGAAGAATCATAATGTTTTATGCCACCAATTAGATAGAAAACAAACCAGGAGAACAAAGTGTGGTTTTTATTAACATAACCCTGAGTATATCCCAAATGCTTGCTTTATATCTGGTCGATGGAGTAAGTAGGTTTAAACCAAGAGTTTTATCAGGAACTCTCAATCCAGATTATCAGCGGCCTTTTGAGCTACTTAATGGAAACCTAAATGACTGAGATATCTTAATCAGTAAACATCAAAAATTGGGGAAGGTCAATTAATTCCCATTAATGGAATCAATAAGGTATATTTTGTTGATACTCACCTTGATTTTGGCCTACCGCTGAAAATTTAATTTTAAAAATACCTCAAGTTAAATATCTGACAAGTTAAATTCAGAGAAATTTGATAAATTATAACAATTACTTGAAGACTACAATGATGTTTTCTCTACGTCATATGTTAACTATGGTCAAATGAAAGACTGGACACATAGTATCAACGTTGAAGATTCAACCCCTATCCAATCAAAGCCATATAGGAAGTCAAAGGTAAAGGAGCAATACATGAAGACTGAGCTCAAGCAACTATTGGATGACGGCTTACTTGTGCCACCCAGAATCTATGGTCAACCCACTGTTAAAAACTAAAAGAATGGTGGTCACAGGATATTGATGGATTACAGGAAGCTTAACAGCCTTATTAAGAAGGAGAGCTATCCAATTCTACAAAGCGATGATGCTTTGCCTGACTCTTTATCTAAAATTTCTTCTATGAAATGCATCTCTTCATAAATTATTGGAAGATGGATATATCACAATAAGATCAAGAAAAATGTGTTTTGGTATGCATGGATGGACTATTCCAAACTATCTGGCCCCATCAGGGATTATGCATTACTCTGTTTTGTTCCACTAGGAAGAGTATCAAATGAAGCAAGATCTTAAACTAAGCTGTATGTACGTTTACTAGAGGCATAAATATTTTCAAAAAACCTTTATATATCATCTAGATCACCTCAAGTCAGATTTCCAATGACTAAAAGAGAGTTGTAAATTAAAACCTGTGTTTTGTAATTTTTTCCAGCAGGAACTGAAATTTTTAGGACATGCATTTAGGAGGTAAATTCAACCCTTGTATAACAAGGGTGAAGCAATATACAAGATTCCAGAGATGAAGAGCCTCTGAGACATACAACTATTCTTAGGAATGAAATGATATTACCATCAATTTATCCCTTAATTTTAACTCGCTGAACCTCTTGTCTGTAACCTTGCAAAAATACCTCTGTTGTTTAGAAAAGTAGAGAAAAGAACTTCATTTGAAGTTTTGAAGAATTTGTTGAAGAGAAATATGATTCTATGGCATCCAGATTATGGGAAGTCGATTATCCTGTTTAATGACACCTCTGAATTAGTTGTAGGCGTCAAACTCTCTCAATGTGATTATGAGGTGATTGACCACCTGGTGTCCTTTTATAGCAAACCGATTTCCAAAGCTGAGCAGAGTTATAGCGTCAATGATTCTGAGTGCTTAGCTGTTCTCCTAACGGTGAATATTTCTGGCCCTTCCTGTATGGTATGAACTATACAGTTATTACAGACCACACTTATTTAAATTGGCTGCAAAAAGTGAGAAAATGATAAGAAGACTAGCATGCTGGGCTCTCAAACTTCAGCACTATGAAATGAATAAAGTTCACCGTGCTAGAGTAAGCACATAAACCTAGTTGAACTATCCAGATTGACCCTACTATATTTAAACACTAAAAATCTGAACATTTACATGACCTACTCATAAAGCCAGAATCTTAAGAGGACAAAGATTTACCAGTTCAGAAGATGTTAAAACGACACACTCAAAACAAAAGATTTCTTGATGGATTATTTTACAAGAAATTTGGAACATAATGGCTACCTTACTTGTGAACTTAGGAATGGGTACCAGTTATAATGGAATCCCATAAACCCTTAGGACATGGAGGAGCCAGGAAAACTTATGAATGGATCAAGGATGCTACTATTGGTAAGGAATGCTGGACTCTGTAGTTGAAGTCAGACATTTTCTTAACTTGTTTTAGATCTTGATGTTTGTTTAGAAAATAAACCCTTTAAGAAAATCATCAATGCTAATAGAATAATCACATTGATGGTTCCTTTGATCTTTCACAATTTATCTGCATAACTAAATTCATTCCAAATCCACCTCAAATGTACTTAAATTGTCCTTATTATCATAGCTAATAAGAGCTATGATATAATCATATTATGGCTGATTATATGTCACTTGGGTGTAAAGTGGTCTCATGGCATTAACTAAATTGCACCTCCTAAATTAATGCACTAATCTTAATGCACTAAGGCGGAAGTTGGGTTTGATTAATAAAATTGATTGATTAAAACATAACATAGACGTCTCAAATAAGGGTGTACTTAGTGGTATTGAGAGGCCTGCCAGCATCCTGATTAAGGGTGCATCATCTTTTATGTTCATATGTATATTATATCCCATTATTGATAAACGTCAAATTATGACGTAGCTCTAATTGGGAAGATTTTGATGTTGAGTTTGCAACCCAAAATCGTCCCAATTATGAGAGTAAAATTGCCTTCAATCAGGCTGAAATGATTGTTATTTTTAGTCAATTCATGGGCCAAATTGACTTGGGGATTTTTCATAATTAATGACATGACCAGCAGAGGATTGGCATGATATGAATGAACTCATCTAATAGATGAGTTCATCCAGGAGATGCCCAAGAGGTATATCATACCAGTGCCTGGCCAATTAATAAATCATCATTTACCATCTAAATATTGATCATTAATAACTACTGTCGCTTAATTTATTAATTATTTTTTCCATCTGTCATCTGTCTGATATTTGGATCTGTTGCCATTACGTCTATATTAGATAGTTGTGTGTGTTTATACTTCCCAAAGAGAAGTACATAGTTACCTGCCAGAGAAGTAGTCCCAATTATAGAGGAATAATTTCCTTATTTTGTATGGTAACGGAAGGTCTTATATCTGTTGGTGCCAGTAGACCTAAGAATGGTGAGCGTAACAGAGTTACTTGGCTATTATTAGGGATAATTGAAGAATCTAATTCCCAATTATGAGCAGGAGTTTTAATTGAGTAGCGAGTTTTTTATCCTTGAATTCATTGTTAAGTCATTTTAGCTTGCACCATCGGTTGAAAACTTAACAACTTGAAAAAAACAGACAACAAATAAGGCCAAGTACAAGTATCAGCTCATGACCCCTCAGCAGCCATTTCACATTTTTAGTTTAGAAGTCATAGGTCCACTAGCTGAATCCACAGGGGGTTTCTGATACATCCTTTTAGAGATTGTTCATTTCACAAAGTGTGTCAAAGCAATTGCATTTCCTTTGCAGATCGCCAAAGCTATGGATAACTTTTTATACCAAAATACTAACTAGCACGGCTTCCTGCAGGTACTGCTATGCGTTAATGGGAAGAACTTTACTTCAAGGGTTGTGAAGATCTTATCTAAGAGCATGGAAACTTAATAACTATTCTAATTGCCTTACAACTCAATAACTAATGTAGATGTAGAAAGAGTGGATGAAAGTTTGGAATTGATACTATGCAAGATGGTCACTACCAAAAAATTACAATGGGACCAATATCTCCCAAGTGTGTTGATAGCTTATAGGATAAGTTATCAACGGATCATCAAAATATCACTCTTCAAGGCATTAAAAGGAAGAGAACATGTTATTCTAGCTTTATTAGCTCGTGAAGTTACCAGTGAGAACACTGAAGAGCCTGATAAAACGCTAAGAAGATTATCTCAGAAGATCATTTAATTACAACCAGAGACAATGACAAATATAGCCAAGGCGGTTACAAGAGAAGGTCAAGCAGCAAATGCAACTCACCAACCTTTATCTGCATTTAAGGTTTCAGATATAGTCATGTTCTATCAAAATTGTATAGCATCCTAAAGAGGAAAGTTAGATTCCATCTGGTATGAGCCATAAGCTATATCTTATAAATGCAGGGACGAATACTCATTTAAAATTTAAGAAACTGAAAGAACTGCTAACCGCGTACATAGCTGATTCTTGCACCAGTACTCCCTTCCCATATTTTTAAAGGGGAGATGTCTGATATCAGGATATCAGATATGAAGGGAAGAATTTCGACCATTTGATTTTCATGACAGAATTGATGCCTAAACTCAAGAAGAAGGTTAAAGGATCTATCTCAATAAACACCTATAAAAATCAATAATTGGTAGACTCAAATAAACCTTAGGAAAATTCCTTTAGACCAAATTAATCCTATGGTAAACTGAGATGAAATCCTTCCTAATCAAAATGCATGACAATCAGAAGGTCAGGTGACAATCACTCATGGTGGCACTTGAGGCATTAAAGTATGATGAACCTGCAAAAAGATAAGGTTTAAGATAATTTCCAAAACCAACCTAATTGATACCAGTCTCGTCAGACTTGGATATTTATCTCACCAGTTTTCCCTATCAAAAAGATGACAAAAGGCATCATACCCTCCGTAATGCATTGCCTGTCCAAGAGACTAACTTCCAGACTTCCCCTTATAATACTTTAATTAATTCCTTTTTCTTTTTGGGGTTTATATTATTAAATATAACATATAAAAACCCCTCTTCTATACTATAATAAAGTTACGTCATAAATCTATATCTCATTTTTACTTGTCTTTTTTAGGTCCATTTTGTTGTACTTACCTAAGTACAGATACTCTAGCTAATGTGACATAAGCGCTGACTTGGCACCCTTAAAAATTAAAATATTTTCATGCATCTTAGACAACTTCATGTGTTGACTTTTGGGCTTCTTGGGCATAGCATCACAAGCTTAGAAATGAAAGCCAAAATACTGTAAGAAGCTTGAAGGGAAATCCAATGGAAACTCAGAGATTGATTTGAAACAATAAATTCCACTTCTCCAGCCAGGGAAAAGTTATCAATAAGTTGGAATTTGCCACACATTACTGATTCACAAGAGTAAAAAGGTTGAACTCCAGGTTAATTCTAACCTGTTGATGTGGCCACCAACCAACTCTTAAGTTAATGGAAAATAACAGATCTAGCACCATAATAAACTGGTCACATAAGCCACACGCATGTACCAAGAATGGTAAAGGATGTTTCACCATATAACGAGCCCTTGAGTCCAATGATGCACTCAATACTGAAGACCCTGAATCAAGACCAAGTA
The DNA here is from genome assembly GCA_022478985.1 of Massospora cicadina. Taxonomy (NCBI): domain Eukaryota; kingdom Fungi; phylum Entomophthoromycota; class Entomophthoromycetes; order Entomophthorales; family Entomophthoraceae; genus Massospora; species Massospora cicadina. The sequence goes on from JAKSZP010001745.1 coordinate 33,088, forward strand.
TTACATCCTGTGAGACCTGCAATCTCATAAAAATTCTCAGCTGAAACTGTATTCAAGAGAGCCTTAAAAGATACCACATGAAATCTTAACTGAATTTTAACAAGTAACAAAAAGTAGGCATGATCGTGTAATAGCAACTTTATGAGACATAATTGGTGAGGAAGGGGTAATCTAGAGCCCATCTGTAAGATCATCCTTGATGGGAGAAATCATGGTTCTGGCCACCTGAACAACATCAACTTCCATTTGTTATCTGGAAGACAACAAAGGCATAAAAGGATTCATTAATATCTGCTCCCCAGGAGCATCCAAATTGACCACAAGAATACTATCACCAGAGCAAAAATTGGCGGGTTGGGGGTAAGAAAGGTGGTAGCAAGGACAGACAACAAACCCACAATTGTGACCCATATAAACTGGACGGGACTCAGGGAAAAAGATAGACCAAGCTTTCTTAAACTTGATATGGGAGGAAACCCCAATGTTGTTTGTTTTAGACTATAAACCCTAACCGCTGCAGTAAAATATGATTTAAAGATTGGGCCATATTTCCAATATCCACCACCTAAAAAAAGGTGGATTAATCATTAATAACACAAAATCAATGCAGCACCTTACTTACAAAGAGGGGTGGAGAATGACAAGAATTTGGGTCACTTCATTAAGTAATGGAGCGTGTTGATAATAATAAGACTGTGCTAGCACTTAGGATGAGTTACCACCCTTAGTGACATCCAAAATACCTCTGGTACAGCCATTAATATTGTGGGAGGCAAAGACAATAGGGCAGCTGTGTTCACTATACAAGAAGTCCTAAAATGTAAGTCATAGCCACTTACTGTCCAGCGACTTCTTAAATTCACAAATCAAATTGTATTCTTAAGAATTTTTTTAAAAACTAATGATTGGGAAGATAAAGAATGGATTTATAATGGAATCTGTTAAGGACCGCTTCCTTATAAGCTCACTGAGTGGGGAACTGGGACTAAGTGCACTACTGTCATAAATATCTTTGTTATCTAGTTACAGCGGATCAACACCCTAAATTATAACTGATACCATAGCGGATTTACCTTCCCAGCTGATTGATATAAGATTTTCTTGTCGTTTTTTTGTTTCAGGGTGATTGCAGTTGACACAATGATGACGACTCCTCCATTGGATGGCAGGTTGCACCTATAGAGAGTCCAAGTATGGTCATTACCATTGAGTATTTAATAGGTTTATTAAGCCTGTACCTGTTGGGGCGGGCTTGACCTTTAAGAAATAGAGGAGAGCAGTGGATGGGGTTTTCAAGCTTGAGAGTGGCATGATTTTTGATTCTTTCAGTTACTGATTAACTTTGGTTAATGGAACTTGAATTTGCAGAGGGAACCTATTAGGGAAAATTACTATGAATCTTTCTCTGGCAATGGATGCTGATTGCTGCCACCTCTTGGCAAATCTCCCAAATGTTCTGAACCAACACCTGGGTGGCGAGCAGAAGAGGAAGAAAAACAAGTTTTAGGTGAATAAGTGGCACCCGCCTCTCATCTACTATATGGGCCAAATCGCCCAGGGTGATTAGAGGGATGGCCTCTGTCTTACTCCCCTTCTTGATTTGAAATGTTTAGTCTTCTTTATTAAGACATAAGGGTTGCTCCACAAGGCTTAAACATCCTCCACTAAGAATGGCATATGCAGCTTTCACAACTAAACCAAGCAGCCCCACTTCCTCGTAAGAGTAATTGGTGAGATTGTTTCTGATTTTCAACTTGGTGTTTGTAACAGGATTGATGTTCTTTGATTAATACTTCCATCATCTGTCCCCTAACAGATCTTATTTGCAAATCCTCAGAACGACAATGCCATGTAAGCTATAGATGCGACCATGTATTTTGGAGTACCCCCAATGATAGCCAAATCTTTCCTTGGCATGTTAATGCCTGACATATTAACCCATCTACTTAATACTGCGGTTATTTCATTGTCTCAAGGGGCCTACCTTTTGTCCCTCAGATGAGGTATCCTATCAGGTGTTGGGATTCCTGGCCAAAATTAAACTGCAAGCCACCATAACAGAAATTATGGAGTCCTCTGAATAACAGCAATAGCTGGCCCTGATTGACGCCCTGCAAGGAGAAGCAAAACATGGGCTCATACCCTACTAAACCAGAACTCTTACCTAGAGGAGGCCCTAACTTCTCTATTTACAATTGTCTCTTCAATGGTAGCCACCCCCTGCGTCAAGGCCCCAATTACTATTCTCTTTATTTCACCAACTAGCTATCAACTTGAGCCTAGATGAGCATATCAAGGCTTTAACAGATAGTTGATTCTCTCCAACTCCCTAGAGGATGCCAACATTGCTACTTTTTTATCTCAACCAGAGAGCGATATCTCATGTGGCATGGTACACTGGAGCTCAGACTCTTGAAGCATAAAACTGACCCAACAGAGTAAGGCCCAATTAGGATACAGATTGAACAGAACTCTGACCCCACAGAAACCATGCCACTACCCTACAAAACCACCTCCGACCACTCCATATAAGAGCATTCTTATGCTATTTATAGGTGATGAAAGAAGGGGAGGATACCCCAGTGGTAGAATATGGACCCTCTACCACTGCCTCCCCGAGATTTGATCCTGGTAGATGAACTTTGGGTAGGTGACAATTATGACTGTGTTGGAGTTGCGCACCAATTCCCTGAACTGAGATAGTAAATAGCAAAGGCGGTCCATGGATTTCCTGGACTATCATACGCTGCGCATTGAGGTTTTCTGGGGTTTATCCTTTTCCCATTTTCTTCACTTCCCTTCATCAGTGCAGTATTGTCCCCAGGTCAGCCCACCTCGAATAAAAATTAAAAATATAGGCGAGGTAAGATCTTCTGGCAGTAAAAGACAAGGAACAAAAATAACCAACTGTTGGCGCGCCTGAATCTAAGGCTGCATAAAAGAACCGCTGAATTACTAATACCTTTATTAACTATGATTGATCTCGCCCCCTAAGCATGAACTTTGCACCAGTACATTAGAGTTGACGAGTCAACATCCCCCTCCTGAAAGCTTAGTACCACTCTAACTTCATGAGAAAAAGTCCACTACTTATTCAATTGTTTTTATCTTAATCAAAATCATTTTTTCCCTTGGTATCTTGGTGGCGCAGCCTAACCCCAAGGTCAAAACTTTGGGACCCATGTGCGACATAGCCAATAGACCCTTAGGAACCCTTTTTATCCTATAAACCCAAAGTCCCCAACTGTGTCCAATATATCAACTCAATATTATGGAGCAAGTTGAGGAGGTATGCCATCAAAATCAAATCACGAAGACCACAATTTTTTGATCCCATTAAAAACCCATTAAACCCCAATTTGGCCTCATTGTCCTATGTCTGAGTGGCAGCGATGCCATCCCAGTTCCTCAACAATCCCATGATTATGACAAATAGGCTGTGATCATAGATACCAACTCCAGCATATGTCTATAAAAGGCTTTAATAAATTTGTTTGTGCTTACTTCTTCTTTGCTGTGAATATCACAATTGGTTCACTATTTAATACAGTTAACGCCTTGGTATATATTGGCGCCTCCGGAAACTTTATTGACCTCAAAGTGGCTCAGGCCTTAACTTAGCAGTTACTATGGGAGCCCCAGTCATGGGGCCTTACAAGTACTAATGATCACACTGCCCTTATGCAGGCCACTACACTTCTTAGCCTACAGATATCACTTCCTTTCCAAATTTTCAGCGATTTCTGAACTACTATACCCTATGATCCTAGGTGTGGGTTGGCGGCACCAACAGTTGGTGTTTATCAACCTTGAATGGAACATTCTTGTTTTCACTTCCATCTACCACTCAGGTGAGATACCTCTGCTCCCTCTCATGATGGAAGGAAATGCAGTAGCAGCCACTATAGAATACTACACCTCTAAGAGGTAGCCAAATTGCCTATGATACCCCAAAGACTTGAGCCTTTTAAAAAGAGCTTTTTGAAATAAATGAGGCCAATCGCATGCCACCCAACTCTAAGTTTGATCCAAACTTTCACATGATTTGTATCTCATCAAGGTTAACTAACCCCTCTACCCCTACACTGCAACCGAGGATTAAGCCCTGAAACTTGAATCAATGAGATGCTATCCAAGGGATGGCTAAAAAACTTCTCAGGTATCATCTTCAGTATTGTAAGCCCAGAAACCAGATGGCACCCTGCGATCATGTGTAGACTATGGCCACCTAAACAATGGTATGGTTCCCATCCCTTACCCAATATTACTCAAGGCTGAAATCTCACAAGCAATTGAAAAGTCAAAGTACTTCTCAAAGATTAATCTAGTGAATGCTTTCCAGTAAGTCTGAGTGAAAGAAAGGCAATAATGTCTAGTCTAGATCCAAGCACACCATGGCATCTACAAAATTCAAAGTCTTGTCATTAAGACAAAAAAGACTTCTGCCATATTCCAAAGGATTACTGATCATGCTCTAGGAGACATCAGATATACTTGTGCTGTGGCATACATTAACAGCATATTGTTTTACTCCTCCATATGGATCGACTTGAAAAGGATTTGGTAGAAGTGGCGACCGCCCTACAGAGAGTGGTCTTGCATGCAAATCTTTTGAATGAAATTACAAGGTCTAGTCTAATACCTAGTATTGGGATTTTTGCCCACCTTTCAGGCTTCCTAGGTTATCTTCTGGTTTGCTAGGTGATAAGTCCCGTTAAAAAGAATTAGATATTGGTTGACCTCAAATTTATATTAATATTATCTGGGAATTTTTAGTTAATTCTCCTGTTTTTGATCTTTTGCGAATTACACTGTGCATATGCTTAAGTTCTCATTATGAAGAGTTGCGACAAAATGGGGGCATCTGATAGTTGATCAAAAATTAACTATCAGGTGTACTGATTGGGACTGGTCTGCTTTCATAACCAACCAATTGGGAATTTAATTAGCAGTTAAAAGGCGAGTGATGCCACCTGCAACTAGAAAATAAATCAGTTGGTTTGCGACCTGCTATAATGGGTAAAGAGTCACATTACCTTAGCATGTCGCTAGCCAAGTATGGTTAGTTCGCTGTGATTGAGTGGGAAAGTTAGGGACACGTTTTCTGGCTCTTTCCATTTTCAGGTATGTGTGATGTCCAACGGAGAAATCCTTTTCTAATGGAAAAGATCATTTCTGGAAGAGACTTTGAGGGGTAATTTAATGGCAACGGCTGCCATTTCTTGGCAGAGGCGCCAATGAGGAGTTGAGTGACAATTTTCCCTATAGATTCCCTAGTAATTTTATTAAAAAGCAGATCAATTTATATTTTGAAATTGTGTTTTAAATAGATAGGTTCAATGGTAGTAAAATCTTATTTTGATCTCACCCGTCCTGGGGTTGATACAGGTGTTAAGGAATTAATCAGCAAGGTGAATTAAATCCTTGTATGGCAGGTAACTATGAAGGACATATGTTTATTTCTCATTTACCTTAAAAAAAGGAAGAAATCACTGGGATGTAAGAGGTTATCTGATTAAGATGAAAATCAATTATAAAGAAGATTGGCAGCTAACTGTTGTTCCACATTAGCATTTCTTTATCACTTGTATCAGACCATTCTGTCGTTGTAAATTATATCATTATTATCTATATTACTTTATATCTTATAATAAGAAGATCATATCAGGTCAGATTTTACCCTAAATCTAATTTGATATTGAGTTCTATTCATTTTCAGTTGATTGTTGTAGTACATTAATTGTGGACTCTTTTGTGTGATAAAGAGTAATTAATCAGATATCATTGGAAGAAAATCAGACCTTTGGCATAGATCTTCACCGACTCAGCGTGACAGTAACTAAGGTCTGGAACCTCTGAATCTGATAGTGTATAAATTTCATCCAGTATAGGAAAGATATCTCTGATTGTCACCCTAATCAGTATTTCCTGGATCATTTCAATTTTAGCGTTGGACCACATCTGGTTTAATTTTCAACTATGGATAATAGTCATATTACTATTATTGCTCTTATATTTATTTATATCAAGCAACACAAATCGTGCACATAACCAACCTGTGCAAATAATCTCTGGGAGCAATCGTCAATAAATCCAAATTTTACCAATTGGTATACTTCACAGAAGTATTAGAGTAGCCACCGGTTCCCAGTTTTTAATGCCTAGTAAACCTGATTTTAAAGACTGAGATGATATCGCCCCTTTAAACTAGAAGCAATAAGGTTGTTGTCAAATCCTATTACCCAGAAGTAGCTCCACAGTTTTTAGGCTTGTCACGTACTCAAAAATTTAACTTCACAATCTTGGAACTGGCCTCACCCCTCTACAACCTAACGGGCAAGAACGCGCCAATTTATCTGTATTAAAGGATGTCACCAGAAAACTAGTTAATTTTTTGCCGCAAAACTTACCCAATCACAGCCACGTCTCTATAAATCAATCCTACTCAACCAAAATCCCTGGGACTTATTGGATGAAGTAAATGATTCTGGGGAAATTTTCCCACCTCCGGACTATCCAATTAATTTAGAACCATATTTGCCTTTAGACTTTGATGCCACATTCCCACCCAAAAATATATCCTCAAACCCACTGTACCCCATTCTTGAGAGACCATCAACCTGCTGAGACTGCGGTGGCCTCTCTTGATAGTCGCCATCTCCAAGCAGCTGTGGCCTCTCCTGATAGTCGCCATCTCCAATAATCTGTGGCACTCTCTATCACTGAATTTAATGAAAAGCTACATTTAATCGATTTCCCTGCCAATTTCCCTGAGGTTGCAAAAAGGGAAATCAAACAATTAAAAGACACTGCCACCTCCGCTGTCAAACACGTGGCTGTACTGGCAGAATTTTCCCCACCACACATATCACCAGAGCCATTATTAAAAATTTCACCCAGCTTCCTGATGCACACATACAAGCTGAACACCATGTTGCAAAATTCCTGGAGGCTTTGCTCCAGGACCAGATTGTTACTAGAGATCTTAACAATTATCTAATTCACATCGACCCACATCCAGTAGATGTCCCAACCCCCTTGCTCTCAGCTTTGATCTACCTCTTCAATGGTGAAGATGAAATTGATAATCCGCCTGATCCCCCTCCCCTCCACCATGGTGGGATAAGCGGTTCACTAATGCTACACTTAGTAGGTTATTTTCCTTTTGTTTTATGTCTCGCCACACATTTAGGGCTTTTGGTTTGTGTTTTCAGTTCACTTATTTTATTTTGTATTGGTAATGTCTGTCCCCTGGTCGGCTTACTTTGAATAAAAGTTCAAAATTTAAAAGTTTAAAGAATGTCGCCAGGATTTTGACACCATCAAAGGAGTATTAACCACAGCGCTTATCCTGCATTATGCTGACAAAGTTAAGCCAATCATATTAGCAAGTGATGCCTATGTAATGGCTGTAGTGGTGGTTCTGCTACAGGAGCACAACGCATTCAGACACTTGATAGCTTATTTTTCCTAGAAAATTCACTGGTGCTGAACTCACTGGGCGAGCTATGATAAAGATCTGGCCGCCGTCACATGGTCAATGGTGCACTGCAATACTTTCTGTAGATAGCAATACACGATGACATTGTGCAAAGATCACTATTCACTGAAATTTTCTCACAAGCTACAGAAGCTGGCACATTGTCAACCCTGGATTCACAACGACCTTATCAACTTTGATTTCATATATGAGTTCATATGATGCAATACTCACATACTACTTACATCTTGAGCAGAAGCTCATCCGCTGGACCCAATCCCACTGAAGATGCAGATCTAGTAATGGTGATCCCCCTGACACAATTCCTGGCAGAACCCCTGGAAGAGGCAGCTACAATCTCCACTATCACACACCCTTCAAATCAAAAGCCCCATATATTAATCTTATAACCAAATCAAACACTGACCCCAAAGCCCCCACTCAGACCAATACCCTAGATTTAATCCCAATTGACAATACTGAGATCTCCTTCCTAGATTCCGTACTAAATGCACAATTAGATACCCCTGGAAGGACAAGCCATGAGGTATAAGATACAAGCAGGGAAAAGTTCCTCCAGAAAAATACTCCCTGAAAGATAGGGTGATTTACTTCCGCAAAATTATGAGTACCTGAAATTTTATTCCCACAGTTCATTATATAAAACTTTTCAACTCGCTGACTATGGCCACCTCAGCGTCAAGAAGTGCATCAACATAATAAAATGAGCATACAATTGGAAAGGACTAATGAATGATGTGCCTATCTGGGTATACGCTTCCTAGTATGCGCACAATCAAAGCCTGACAGGATGTGTCAGTGTCGAAACTGGCGTAGAACAACAATTTCCATATACAGGATAACTACATTAACCTCAAGGTACTGTTTAAGGACGTATCCTTAACTAAACTAACAAAAGAAACATTACTTACAATAATAGGGTTTTTACTTATTCAAATTATAGAGAACGCTGTAGTATCTAATGCTTCCAGTGTCTCAAGGGCTTGCTCAAGTAATCCTTGAGGTAGGCTCTCACAGCTTTTATATGAAGAAGAACCCTTTTGAAATGACAATCCCGCCAAGATATTCTACTTTTATCAGAGTTCTCATTAGTCTTTACCTGGGTAAAAAGCAGCACCCAAGAATGGTAGATGTTGTAAATTTGACGATACCCTATATATCTGCTGAAGGGTTTTTGTGCAGGGTTATACCCAGTGAGCAATAGAACGGACAGTATGAAGATCGTCAGTTCCTTGATACATGTAAATAAACAATTATAATAAAAAGGGAGCAACTCCCCAAACGAAACTTCTTTTATTGTAGTCTATTAATCTCAGCGGATCTCTTCTTGTCCGCTCACACACTCTCTCTAACTAATTCAAAATACTCCTCCTTAATCTTCCCATCTTGCTGATATATTAGCAACATCAGTTGGTATGGACCCTTTTGCTTAGTTTATTCATTCCTCCATAATCTCATTGGTTTTGGCTTGTTGTTCTTCAACTCTCTATCACCCTAATTTGAGGCGATCTAAATTATATTCACCATATGTTGACATCATCTTATCACCTTATTTTGGAGGTGATTTGATCCATCCTGTTATAACCCAATATCGCCTCATCCTGAGACGTTTGAATACTTGTAGCTCTGAAATATCCTTGGCGGATTCTGCCCATTGAGACTTTGGCGTAATTCCTCCAATTATCTGTTGCTCATAATTGTGGCTTATAGCCCAGTCATATAAATTTGTGATATTACCCCCCTTGACTGGATGATAAGCTGTACACTTTTTTTCCTCAACACAATGCGACCCATCATGTGCCAACAACCACAAGTCCACGATTTCATCTTCTTCTTTCATTCATGGCTACACGTATATTTGCCTGACCCTAGCCACATCCTTCTCCCCCAATTCATCATTCCCCCAGCTGACGAGGAAGAGGCTGATGTGGACCTCATGACCGTTCTGGCCCAGGAAAAGCTCCTTCCTAAATTCTTGGGCCATTTGTCTTCCTGGTACGCCCCTTTCATAGACATAGTGACCAATCTATGCTGGGGAGGGGAGCAGAGCCAAGGGCCTTTGTTTAACGAGGTGGCCCAGCTCCTGGTGGATGGCTTCAGTCATCTAGTGTCCTGCCTCCTGCCAAGCCTCATCCTGAAGCTTTGTGCAGTGGGTGATAGCCAGCTGGTCAGGGTCCTTTCCCCGCGCTCCTACCCACTTCTAGTCCCTGGTGATGAACTTCTATAACAACAAGCTATCTCACCTGTGATCTGGGGTCACCGCAGCATTTGCGGCCCTCAGTGCCAATGACCCATCCCAGTACCTCCCCATCATGGCGCTCCTAGGTAACCTAATCTTTCATCTCATAACCACTTCAATATTAGGGATAAAGTGGCACCAGGCAGCCCTTGAGTGGTCTTAACAAGCAGCATTTACCACAGCTGCTCCTTTTCTGACGGCGTACCCAAGCATGGAGGACTTTCTCATATATTGCTTGGCACTGGCGTGGCTTTTCCCCCTCGAGATGGAACTCACCTACTTGCTCGCCAACCCTTATGACTCCATCCCCCCTCTGCTTGCTTACTTGTTAATCTCCCAGGGCCGTCGATGAATGTGGTTGCAGGATTTGCTCCTAGTGGGGCAAGACTGGGTTTAGCTTGATCTACCAGATGAGTTCTTGCCACCTCACATTTTGCCCTGGAACCCCAGTCCGTCCTCCTCTTCGAGTTCTGCTGCACCTGCCTCCCCTCTACAGGCTAGCACAACAGCCCCTGAGTGGACACCAACACCCTCGCCCTTTCCATGGCAGATTTTGCCTCCACCCTTGACCTGAGAAGGGTCCATTGAATCTGCAGCACCCTCAAAGCGGCAAAAGAAGAAATGAGTGTTCCATCAGTCAAAGCAAAAGGAACACCACAAGAAACCGAAAAAAGGCGGAAAGATGAAGACAGAAAAGCAAAAGACCTCAAGCAGCAACCCCAAATAAACTTAGCTTTTAACTCACATGGTGATGATAGTATTATTCAACATTTTCAATTTTGTTTTGTTTTTGTTTTTGTTTTTTTTTTTCTTTTCTTTTTCTTTTGGAGAAGCTCTATTGCTGCTTATATGACTGAAGAAATTTTTTCATGCACTCGGTTTATAATCTGACCAAACATGAGGTCCTTGATAGTATAGGTGTCAACACCCATCTTTTCTATTATCTTAAACATCCCAATCCAAATTTCACAAGCTTTTTCTTCCACCCAAACCCATTCTGATCGTGGATTAGCACCATATCTCCATCATTAAACTCTGCTAGGCCATTCCGCCATACCTGATCAGCAGTCTGGCTTTTAATTCTATAGGCTAAGCTGAGTTAGTACACTTTTGTTTGTAATTTAATCAGCGTATATTAGGGCGGTCAAATAGGGTTGCAGATCCATTCTTCTGGTGTCTTCTACACAGGCATATAGAAGCGCAGGCAGGGTGAGGTGCCGTCCTAAATCAATTGGAAGAGTATTTTTCCCGTGGCGGAATGGTAGCTGATATTATAGGAGAAAACTGCCATGGAAAGGAGGGTACTCCAATTGGAGGGACTATCTTTAATCAACTTCCATAGTATGTTCACCAGTGTCTATTAACCCGTTGACCATTCTGTAGGACTTGGGGTGATAAGGGGTTGTTAGAACCTCGCAGATAGCCATCATTTCATTGAGCTTGGGAAGGATGTGAGAGGCAAAATTAGTGTAATTGTCAGTAAGAATAAACTGTCAGCATCTGAGACACTGATTAATACATTCCATTACAAACTTAGCCACATTTACTGCCCCCAGATCCCTAATTGCCCACGCCCCAACCCACCTAGTCAAGTGGTCAGTTGCCACCAGGATATAATTAGACCAGTTAGCTCTAATTGTCAGAGGCCCCACGACATTGATAGAAACTGTATGCCAAGCAAAGTGAGTATACTAACTGGAATGAAGTCTTCTGGCAGAACGGCTTCTCCACCTTGCACTGATGACAGCAGGATAGTATCCCAAGCATGTCAAATTGCATGCTTTCCCAATATTATTGTGGTTACAACAATATAATGGTCTTACTTTACCATGTCCAACTGCTCAGTCTGCGCTCATAATGTATATGGTCTAGTGGAAGGTCTTGGGATATTTATGGTAGTGTCACATATCCGCTTATACAATTCCCCGTTTTCTGAAAATTATTGGCCATGATTACATCTTGTACCTTGATAACTTGAGGTGGCTCATCATCATACTTTCCACTGAGCATTTTGTCATACATCATGTTGCTTAATCTGTCATAACTGCAATTGTTGTCAACCTTGATAAGCAATTGGCGTTTTGGTGTTTTTCTCCAGGTCAGTGAAGTATTTCGAAGTGATAAGCCTGCAGCTTAAGAGCCCATTGGTCTACATCTAGTACTAAAAAAAGCGCCCATTGGTCTAGATGCCCCTCAGGTTCTCTTAGAATTTGCAACCAGCACAAGGATGCATGATCCATTACAACTTTAAACTTTACTCTGTGCAAGTATACTCTAAATTGCTTATATGCGTAGACCACCAGTAAGCACTCCCACTTGGTCATGGTGTAATTGCGTTAGTGGCAGTTAAAGTTATGACTGAAGTATGCAACCAGATGCTCCTCCCCTCATCGTCTTTTTGGAATAGAACCGCCCCAACAGCGGAAAAGGACGAATCCATCTATACAATTAACTCCTTATCAAACCTGGGTAGCATAACACTGGCGCATTAATTAACGCCTTCCAAAGTGTATCAAAGGAGTGTTGACAGCTTTCTGTTCATTTAAGTGCAGCATCTATTTTAAAAACTCAAACAGTGGACCTCCAATACAACTAAAGTTGGGTATAAAGCGGCGGTAGTAGCCAACCATTCCTAAAATACTTGTTTGTCACACTTACTATTTGGGGTAGCCATCTTCCAGATAGCTTCCACCTTGGCTGGTTGGGGCCGCAGCTCTGCCACATCTACCATATACCTGAGGTACACCAGCTGATTCTTAAAAAAGTGACATTTCTAGGGCTTGATCTTGATATTGGCCTCAGCCAACCGGCAGAATACCTCTTCTAAATGGGTAAGGTGCTCATAAAATATATGGGAGAATACATTGATATTGTCAAGATATATAAGGACACATGACAGCTTCAGGCTGCCAAGAATAGTGTCTATGTCCCGTTGAACCGTAGCTGGGGCGTTACATAGCCCTTGAGGCATATGGGTTGGTTGGAAAAGCCCAATGGAGGTGATAATGGCGAATTTCTCTTGTTCTGCCACAGGTAACTCGATCTGCCAATAATCAGATATTAAATCCATTGCTGGGAAGTAACGAGCTCCTTCCAACCAACCCAAAACATTGTCAATTCATGGCAAGAGTTTGAGTCCTTTTTGGTAATGCTGTTAAGCTTTTGGTAATTTATTACTACCTGGTTAGTGCCATCTTTCTTTTTGACAATCATAACAGGTGAAGCCCATAGACTCTTTGATGGTTTGAGCAACCCTTTTTCAAGTTACTTATTAATCTAGTCAGTGACAATGACTTCCACTGCCCTTGATCAGCAGATCAGATGTGACCTTATGGGGAATGATCTCCTGTGTCCACTCAATGAAACACCCCCAAGCACACCCTAAATCATGATCATTGACAACAAAATCTCCTAGTACTTCTGAAATAAAGCTATTTCTCAGTCCTTCTATGCTTCTGATAACCTCATTAATTCATTGATTGGTACCACAATCATTATGCTGGGCTGTAATTTAACAGGTAGACCAAAGTCATCAAATGAACTGAAATCATAAGCCTGAAGGACCTCCTCAATTGAAGTCAAGTGTAAATATGCCACTATTTGGTATCGGCAGATTTGCATTGGTTCACTCTGGGATTTGCTAATAAAACCTTGATCTCCCCATGCCCAGAAGTATAATGTCTGGGGCCACGTGGGGCTCAAGCTACGATTGCTGATAGGGCCCAATGATTTCCCCATATAGTCCAGAAGGCACTTCTACCTCTAACTCGGTGCTTATGATTAAACGGTGTCCAGAGGGGATAGATATAGGGCCAGAAGCTCTAAGCGGTATCCCTTGATATTCATAAATTTGAATGGGAAGGGCCCGGGTCTTGCTCTTTAGTCAATGGTATTGAACCAGAATCACCTCATCACCATATGCAAGGTTAATGTGACCCATGTGCACCTGATCCTTTGGCATTCCACTGGAATTGAAGTGGATTGGGATCTGATGCCCCAGAATTTCAAAGGTCTCCTCCTTCATACAGACAACAGTCCTGAAGTGGCGCATAAAAGCAGTTCCAATTAACAGGCCATAGTTATTGTTTGGTAGCACTATATCTGGGGCTACAATGACAATCAATCCAAACCTTAAGGGTAGCGCGCTGTACGCTCCTTCAGAGACCTTGCTTTCCGCGCCTGCAGTCCAATACACTATATGATGTTCCACTCCATGCTTTAATTCCAACTTCACCATCAACTTTTAAAACAATATGTTGATTGGGACTCCCGTATCAATTATAGCGCAGACTCTGGTTTTTTTTACTACAATGTCACAGTAAGTACACTCAGATTAAGATGCATTCTGACTGTTTAAACGTGGACATTTAATGGATCTCGTTTTTCTAGGAAGCTTTTAATACCCTCCCCAACTTTAGAGTACTCTTTAACAATAGTGCCCAAATGGAGGACTGCGTTTACCTCTTTTAAGAGAAGCGCATCAGCGAATGGATCTGGTTTATCTGTAGAAAGTTGGTCAACCATTTGATAAGCATAATACTTTGGTTGCTGCTGGAGGCCAGCTTCCGCCATTTCCATGAATTGTGCTCATGTCAGCACATTCACCCCTCCAACTGTCTGCTGATGTAGGAAGGCATCATTGTACTGAGGAACTTCCACTACATGTACGGGTTAGGTTCAGGTGGGACGTTTTGAGTCAGAATAGCGGAGATATCGAGTCCCATCTCTACTTCACTCTGACTTTTCCCTGATTGTACTGTTTCTGCGGTAGATAATGTACCAAATGATTGAGATACTTCTGGCCAGGTGCCCGGAGCGACCACACGAAAACAATTGACCCCATAAGACCTGCATCATTGATTGATGTAGAACAGGCCATCCCAAAAGTTGGACTGGGGTCAAACAGTGTAAATAGGCCCCTCCTGATAGTTTAACTGCTGATAGCAACTTGGTTGGGAGTGAGGCGTGTAGTGATAATAAGGCCAGGAGCTACTAAACAGACGCAGAACAGAGAGGGATAATTCCCCTGGATAAAAAAGTCCAGCAGTGGAGACGATAGGTTTCCGCTCTATATTGGGTGGAGGGAAGGTAGCATATATATGGCATAAAATTCAAATGAGTTTAAGCAAGGGTACTCCATTCTCTTAATATGGAGTCATGGCATTAGATAGCTCATGGTATGGTTTCACAGCGGAGGTCAATGCTATGCATACGTTGGATTTGGTAAAGTCCCTGCCCTAATTAACACATGGGCTTCCACCATAAATTGATCAGCAAACGCGGTGAGGGTCTCATTATGCTGAAACCCAATGGTTAAGAACTTGGCCTTCCACTGTGCCATCTTTGAAGTTTCTCCAAACAACCACAGCACATTTTCCTTCACTTTTTGATAGGTAACGGAACTTTTGGGAAGATAGCAAGTAACTTTGTCAGCACTTCCGACATCCAAGGTGGATATTAATACTTTGGCTTTATGCCTTCCGAAGCTCCTTCTACTGCAAACTCAAATTTCTTAAAGAATCTATGGATGTTCCCATTACGATCAAATGGAGGCAGCTTATAAATACAAACCTTATGCAGAAACCCCTTCTTCCAATGAAGCACAGCGTCCAGGTGAAAGCTTGAGTTGTGCATATTCAACGATTGCAGCATCTCAAAAAGATTCCTTGCCAAAGTGAGCTTGATATGACATGATCCACGACTGAGGAATTTTTATTGTTTTTTGCGATTGATCAATGGGTCCCTATAGTGAGCACCACAGTTATAAATTTGGCGGTATTCTGGAGATACTTCAAAGGGTTTTGCACCAGGTTCAACCTACTGAGCAATAGGACCAACAATATGATGATCATCTTTCAAAAACAAGAGAATAAGCTTTTTAATAAATATGGAGCACTTGCTCCCACAACACTCTTTATTTAATATAATCAATACAGTGGATCCTCGCTGTTCCACTCACTATAAACTATTAACAACCTCCTCTCTCAATCATCTCATCTCACTTATATCTCAGTGACTTTATATGATACACTTTCCTCGGCTTAGTAATTCAGTTTGCCATATTTCATTGGTTCTAGCAATTCTTCATTCATTAAATTCATGATTGCCTAATTTGAGGTGATTTACCACTATTCATCATTCATCAATATCTCCTAATCGCCTCATATGGAAGTTATCCTATAACCATCTGTTCTAATTTGATATCACCTCATCTCAAGGCATTTTAAAATCATAACTCATACTCAGGCTTGACGGATTCTACCCATTCCGCCATATCAACTTAGGGTTTATCATATAGTCATATCAGAATTGTGACAGATGCTTTTAAGAAGCTACTAAAGAACTGTTTCAGATTGGCAAGATTCTGAGATGAAAAGCTGGAGAAACAAGTACAGGAGAAAGGCTATTATATATAACACTACATGATTAAATGGCGCTAGTCATGTAAGGACATCAACAAGTAGGCCACGGACGTCTAGAGAAGATGCAACAGCATCTCAAGTAGAAATTTTACTAGGTTGTCATGTTAATGATATCAGTCAGACTATGAAGCTCTGCATTGAATGTGCCAATACAACCCTCTCCCAAAGAAGTTTGAGTTTCAATCTGCCCCTCCAAGCGCGCCCTCTCACAAAATTTCTATTGACATTGTTGGACCATTACCATATTCATCCAGTGAGAATAACTTTTATATTGTAGCAATAGATCACTTTACTAAGTGGATGAGAGATTGTAGTAAAGGCATGTACTGCAAGAGATACCACAAGACTCCTTTACTACTAAATTATTACATGCCATGGATGCCCCCAGATAATCCTTTCCAAAAATGTATGTAGCTTTATTTCAAATGCTGTGTGACATTTGATGGACTTGGTAGGAGTCAAACAGAAGATCATCATACTTATATACTATATACCATCAGAAGCATGGAATGAGTCAAAAAACTTTTGTCTCAATTTTAAAGAAACATTCTGTCAGCCATGGATTTAGCTGGGACATTTTGTTGTCATCGACCTTGTTTGCTTAGCAGTTAATCCAACACAGGACTATTTATTTTCTCCATTCAAGGCGCTACAAAGAAGAGAAGCCGCGTTGTCAAGCTATTAGGTACAATGATTGATGAAGATGGGAAAAATCTACCTCAAGGAAGATAAAGTGAAGATCTAGCAGAGGAGTTATTCAAGATTCAGCTGAATGTCAGCATAAACATTATGAAGTCACTAAGGAGAGTACCAAAATTAAAGCCCAAAAACCCAAATTGCCATATTTGAGGTGGGACAGAAACTAATGTTCTTCCATATGCGCGGAGGACAACCTAAGAATTTATATGCTGTCTGGATGGGGCATGCAACAGTTGTCATGTGGAAGGAGCTTAGTATTCAATCAATGATGATACCGCCTACATCACCTACAACAAAATACACATGGTACTTGAACTTTTCCTTAAGTCTTTTCTTAGGGAGGGTGTTGTTGATAAATTTTCAAATGTAGAAGTAAATTCCTTAATGTTTGAAAGACCCCTTCTGGAAACCCCCATTCAGTATTACTAATAACAGCACTAACGATATAGCTGGTCATACTAAGATCAAATATAAACTAACATGACCAGAAATCAAGAAGTTTTTAAAGAAACCAAAGTCCTTTTTATAGGCTCTAAAGGGCTAAGAATTCCTCATGACAGCGGCCATTATGTACCACATGGCCGCTAAAATAATTTGACAGTTGGTTTTCATGACATCAGAGGCAACAAGTATAGATGCTAGTACTAATGACTATGTAAATGACATTGCAAAAGACGCCTCAGAGGAACCCCTTTATACCTTGAATTCATCTGCCTGAGATTTGTAATTACCAAAAACCTGTCTAAGGATAGTTTCCAGTTTGTATAGCTGAGCAATGTGATTAAAAAATGGAAGAAGACTAAGTTTAGCCTCTATGCCAGAGACCATAAATGTACCCATGCAACCACAAAAACCATAAGGGTCATGAGAACAACAAGAGAAATAAGAGCATTAGCCAATTATACACAAGCATGCCAGAGCTCAATATAATTTAATAAAGAAGACCAAAAGATCCATAGTATAAGTAATTGAACTCCGCTGGATTAAAACCAAGCAGCAAATGCATCATCATTTTGTGAGAAAACTTGATTTTGAAATAGGTCAAGTCTTACTTTAAACAACCCAATTTCCTAAATGCTATATATACTTTCCAATTTCATATCATAAGAGAAAGTTATTGAAGAATCTGCCTTTACTATTCTTTTTTGTTGGTGCTAATAACGCCTTAGTAATATTGCTATAAAGTTCAGACTTAGACTTCCTGTTGTAATAAGAGTTAAAGATAGTTCTATGTTCTCAGGAGGAGCCCTATATTATATTCCAAGGCTTTGACATGCTTTGACAAGTTTGGAACCATGTGGAAAAGTCACATTCAGAAGAACAAGACCCTTGCATTCTTCTTATGGTGCACCCTGTGAACAAACAAATTATCTATTGCAAGTGGATCATTCCTTTCATCAGCACCCTCTGAGAGATTAGGCCCCTTTGAAATATATATCATGAATATTAAATTCAAAGCTAACTATAAAACTGTCCTTATACTTATAACTTGGAGTATAGCTTATAAATATAAATTATAGATGTTTTACATCATGTATATGCACATTAGAGATAATCTTTCATTTTTATCGAATCATTTTTTCTTAAGTTACCTATCTAAAACTTTAATTAATTTCAAACTTATATATATTTGCTAATGTTATGTAGAATTATCAACAAGGATAGTTTTAGTTGTATGCTTAAGGCCGTGGTTGATCCTTATATTTAATCTTATTTTATAAAAACTCTCTGAACAATTTGAAATATTATCTACTGAAGCTTTTGGTATTTCTGGCACTGGGAACTGTATCAATCTGAAATATCTTTCAAGAATGTCTCATATATTGTCTTATAACTTTAATATTGAAGTCTGTTAAAATTGGTGCTGGGGCATCAGATTTTTAGTGCACAGGTTATAAACTCACAAAGACAGGTACTGTTTGATGACAGTAGATGGCAAAATCTTCACAAAAAGGAAACCTTATGTTAAAATTTATGGTTTTGTTGATTGTATTATGGCTGATAACCCCTAAATTGATTAACTGCACAGGTTTGGTGTTGTGCAATCCTTCACATTGTCAAATACTAATATATATTTAATTGAAAATAGTATTAAGAATATCATCTGTAGTTGAATAGATTACTAGGGTTAGGTCCAACGCTTGTCCAGTATTCCTTCTCAAAATACTATAGATGTCTCAATAGGGATTTATTACCTTAAACAGCCTAACTTTATCCATGCTCAGATCCTCGTTTATGGCTTTTCTCTGGTTACACACAGTTGGCTGCAATCCCCATCTTAGCTCAGCTTCTCTTCTCTGGATCCACGCTCAAACCCTTACTCTTTATCCTAAAGAGTCTCCAATTAAAGCACAAGCAATAATTTCCTTGAAGAATAATAGAACTAATAACGAATTTTGGTAATTACTCTGGTAATTAATCTGGTAATTGCTGTTTTTTATTAAGTGAATACTTAGAGGAATTTATAGTGGGAATATGACGTCCAACCCTCAGTTGGCACCTCATTGATGAAATGGCAGTAATTGTCATTGAATTACCCATCGTTGTCTCATCAGTGATGGTTATCCCAGCCTGGCTAGGATTCCGTCATTGGACATCCTCAAGACCTAAAATGGAAAGAGTCAGAAAACATGTCTCTAACGTTTTCTTCTTGATCCCAGCAAACCAACCATATTTGGCAAGTGACCTGCTTAAGTAATGGGGCTTGTTACCCATTAAGGCAGATAATGATCCAACTGATAAATTTTCTTTTGCAGATGGTATCACTCACCTTGCAACTTGATCCTTAAATACCCAATTGGTCAATGATGAAATCTGACCAATCAATCATTACACCTGATATTAATCATCAATCAACTATTAGATATCCCCATTTTTGTCAGAAACTCTTCCCGATGAGATCTTAAGCATTCACCCAGATCAATCCCCAATGGATCCAAACCAGGCGAATTAACTAAAATCCCCAAACTTTGTTACCTCAAAATCAGGTTCAATCGATATCCAATTCACTTTGCTATAGAGAATTATCCCCTAGTGACCCCTGGTAATATAGTCAGCTGGGAATATGGGCAAAAATCCCAACACCTTTACTATCAAAAAGGAAGTTCTATTAACCAAACATATAAGCATGCCGTAGATCTACTACTTCTAATGCTTAGCAGCTCTCTCAAAGTAATCTTTATGGTAGTCTGGTGGTAGGCTATGTAGGAAAAAAGAACCCCCACCAGCTGATACAATGCTCAAATATGCGCACCTAATTTCTAAAATTCTTATTGGTGCAATTTCTGAGTACTCAGCGGCGCTTAATAATGGGAAAATAAAGGCGTGCTACCCAAATTAGGCCAGGAAAGCAAATGAATAGGGATCAGGGCTCTCCATAATAGTAAATATACGTTAATTATATTTGAGACACTGGAAGATGGCTGAAATAAAAATAGGGACCCTATTACCAATTATTTTATGACAGAACAGGCAATGAAGGATATTAAAATTAAGATACCTCAATAGAAGATATTAAACCAAGGCCACAGGCTACAATGATCAGTAAATTAAGTGAATAAAAGTTGCACTAATGGGATAAGGAATTTGATCTTATCATAAACCTATTAAACAAAGGACCTTTGGCGGATTTACCAATAGTAGCTTAAATAAAACTTTGAAAAGTACCTATAAAGTTGGGGCTGCAAGGTGAGATATTAAGAACTGATTGAGCCCTTTATCTAATTATTAGTTAAAGTAAAATATTAACTAAATATAGTATTTCCTAGATGGTTGGTAAAAACAAATATAAAATTTGCTTACTAGACTAAACATCAGTGAGAAAAGATGAGTGGGAAACTAAATTATTAAAACTAATAGCTGATGGCCCAGAACGCTGCTGATTTGTCTTCAGAAACTTAGTGTGCACCTGGCTAATAAGGTTCATTCTAATTGGATCTTTCAGAGTCTAGACATCTGTAGATGTATTCTTTGAATATCTCAAAGGGCCCTTTCCATAAGTGCTCCAGTTTTCTAGTTTGTCCAAACCCATTGTTATCATGATACAGAACTACCTCCCCCACTGCAAAATGGGATAAAGGCAATGTTCTTTGTTATCTTGTTCCTGAGACCTTAATTTCCAAGCCAGAGCACTAAAATATGCTGCGCTTTGTATCTGGATTAATTTCTGCGTCAGAATTTTAAATATTTGTTGTGACACATATTCTCTTGATAAACCAAAAATATTTAGTTATGAGAAGCATCAGTTGCTTCCCATAAAGTAAAGGAAAACGTGGAATGGCCCATGGCTGAGTAATAAAAGATATTATATGCACAAATGGTAGAAGGCAAGAAAAGGTTCCAGCTGGACATCTTGGTCTTAATTGCTTTCCATAGAATACCTACAAGATTTTTGTCTACTCATTCCATGGTGCCGCTGGTCTCAGAGTTATAGTGTGTAGACAATACCCTGCATATACCAGTAAATCATTAAGCTTTGAAATCATCTGGGACATAAATTTATTCTAATCATACGTTAACAAAAATGTGGTCATCTATGCTAATAAATATTTTATTTAACCGAGGTAAGCTGACCAGGGGACAGACATTACCGAATATATGTGAAACTAAGAGAATAACTAAGAAATATAAAAATTGGGCACCCCAGGGTACTCAAGTTACCCCTGTTGCCAGCGGGACTGCCAGGTATGGGGGGGTTGGTGCACTACTCCAAGGGGATTTCCCTTGCTATGGAGCAGATGTGAAGAAAAGGGTCTGTGTGGAGGAACCAGAGTGGGAACCATGATTCTATGAGCGCTTTTTGTCTTGGTCTCATATATCCATAGAGCCAGGCTTGGAAGTGCTCTAGTAAGTGGACATGGAATCTGTTAATAATCCCATTAATGGTTGAGACCGTGCCCTTGAATGCATCTAATGCAATCGTATGTATTGTCCACATTGCAATGGGTATTTTAGGGAGCGGAGTGTAGATGGGATTGGTGACTCGATCTGGAGCGCGAAGATACTCTTTGATATTGAAAATTCCTGTTCGTTTTGAATCTTAAGCAGGCGTGCGACTTCCTGCCATATAGCTTTGGTTGCGGGGCATGTTTCTAGGCGGTGATGTAGGGATCCCTCCCCTCCACATACTGCACATGTTTTGTGGAGGGAGTTGGAGCGGTCTGCCGTCCTATAGGTCCTTCTCAAATAGCGCCAGGCGTTTGCTCTTATCCTTGGTTGTAGGAGTGGGTGGTGTGTCATTTTCCACATTGCTTTCTGTGTGGTTAAATCATAGGGAATGTCTAGCATATCTAGGTATTCTATCCTAGCTATGCTTGGGGTTGTTGCGAGCATATCCCTCTGGGGGTGGTTTTCTGGGTTTCTTAATTTGAATTGGGGGCTGGGTCGTCCCCTTCCCTGTATAGTACCCATGTTCTCTATGGTCCATCCCATACAGCGGATAGTTCGGAGGATATGTTTGAAATGAGGGGAGGTTCCATGTGGACCCGTTGCAGTAGGGTGCTTGGCAAGGTATGAAAGTAGTCTGGGTGGACTATGTGGGTTGGTTAATTTGAGCGCCTGTGCAAAGTTAGTCCTTGCTGCTCTGGACCAATGTTGTTGCGGGAGGTCTGGAGCAAGAACTTCCTTTATCCAGGTACCTAGGATGTGATTGGCATGGCTCTCAAAATCTATTAGTCCCATGCCTCCGCTTGAGCGTGGGCCAAATAGTGTTTCCATCCGTATAGGAGGGTGAGAGCCAGGCCACAGCCAGCCCTGGATAAGCGCGCGAATTGAGGTTATAAAGGTAGGTGAGAAGGCTATCGCATGGGCCTGGTACCTTAGTATTGGGAGGATGAGCGAGTTAGCAACTGTAACTCGTCCTGTTAGTCCTGGGGTTCTTCCCTTGAGGGAGGCGACACGTTTGGATACCCGTTGTAACAGGTTACTTTCCATTGTCTCATTAGCATATCCCCCTGATTCTAGCCAGATTCCAAGGTGTCGGACAGGAGTGGTGGTGGGAGGTGTTGCAAAGGGTAATATAATTGGGTTTTTTCTTCGAGTGTTGGTGTGAGGTTCTGATGTTGTGGCCCAATTGTTTTTGTATTTGCCTAAGAGGATGATTTCTGTCTTCCTTTTGTTGAGTGATGCATTGCTCACCTTGGAGTATTCCTCTAGAGTGTGTTCCAGCTGTCAAGCATCTTCATTGTTTGCTATACCTGCTACGCAGTCATCTGCAAAGGCCAGTATCTTGACTGTTGGTTATCCTTGTGCGGATATCCCCATGAGACGTGAGTCAGTTACTCGAAGGAGTGGGTCAAAGCTGGAATTGTATAGTAGTGGGCTGAGGGGATCCCCTTGTTTGAGCCCTCTGTGTGGTTTAATCTTGTTTTTTAGGAATCCAGGGCCGCATACAGCCATGGCTGCAGATTCTGTTAGGAGCATCGCCCATTTTATGAATCTTGATGGGAGTTTGAAGGCATGTAGACATCCTTTTAGGTATGGCCAGCTAACACGGTCATACGCCTTTTCCTGATCCAAGAAGACCAGGGCACCAGTTGCTTTGGATTGGCAAATATTTGCAACAGGGTGAATGTTGTTCCATATTGAACGCCCTGGTATAAACCAAAACTGGTTGGGTGATAGGACGTCAGATGCAATTGCGCCTAATCTAGCTGCTAGAATTTTTGTTAGAATTTTTGTGTCAGTGTTGGAGAGTGCAATTGGGTGCCAGTTGGCCAGGTCCAACTTGTCACCCTTTTTATACAAGGTTATAACGTAGGATTCATGGCCTCCTGGTAATAGGCGTGTTTCCAACAAACTCTGGTTCATTGACGCCAATAGGAGGGGGCGATTTGTTGAAAATATTTTTTGTAAAATTCGTAGGGTATCCCATCAGTCCCTGGGCATTTCCTATGTGGTGCACCGCGAATTGTTTCCCAAAGCTCCTCTCATGTGATAAGGGATAGTATATTGTAATTTAGTGGTGTACTTTGTATCTTGGCAGTTTGAATATATTTTTTAATTTTTTGTGGATCTGTTGCCATATCACAATATAATTTGGTGTAATAGCGGTGTACTTCTGCCTTGACCTCCTCAGGGTCAGTTGCCACAGTGCCGTTGGTCTTGCGGACCTGTGTGCATGTGGGCTGGTTTCCACGGGAATGGTCTTGGCGGAAAAAGTATGTTGAACAGGTTTCGCCTTCCTTTATGAACTTACCTTTGTTCAATACTTTGATTCTGTGTTGGTGTTCAAAGATGAGATTGTTAAGTCAGGCTGAAATTTCTGCCCATTTGCGTCCCCAACTAGGGCTATAGCTAGATCTCAGAGTATTTATTTCCAGGTGGTCTAGTTCTGCCAAGGTACGCTTGATTGTGGCTGTGTCCGCGGTGTACTTGCATGATGCAATATGTCGGATTTTGTTGATTAAATCTTTTTTGAAATTTTCCCATGTTCCAATGGGATCCAAAGTGAATGGGGCTGTAAATTCTGGGTTTGTAGCCTTGTTTTCAACCCAGTCAGATATCTCAGGCAATCTTATATTTTCTGGGTGAAGCTTTCTCCAAGGCGACACCTGTGTGTGGAATTGGGTTGGCGCTAACTGCACCATAACTAATCGGTGATCATAAAAATTAATCTTTTTTGTTGTAAATTTAGAGATTCTTGAGTGGTGGGATTGTGGGATGAGGATGTGGTCAATATGACTCATTGATATGAGCAGTCCCTCACATATGTTGGGTCTTGTCATATGGGGAAGGATTGGTGAATTGGGAGGAAGAGCATCCTGTAAGCCAAGAGATGCCTTCATTGTGCGATATTCAATGTGTCCAGGTGGGTATCCCCTGGGATTAGGCCATTGATCTGTATTGGGGTTATCCCAGAAGTTGAAATTTCCTAACATGATGATATCTGGTGGGAGGGTGAGGGTAGAAATTTTAAATTTTTTTTTCTCTCAGTTGCAGTGCACGGTGCATAGATACATGCTAACAAAATTAATTCATCTTGGCATGTGATTGTTGCTACCAGGACTCGACTGTGCAAGTGTGATGATGAATTTGTAATTTTAAATTTTTTGTTGTTTTGGACTATCACCCCACAGTGAGATGTCCATACTGATTGTGATGATGCGACCCTGGTTGACCAGGATTCTTCTTCCCTTTGTAGGCAGTGGGTTTCTTGGATGGCCAAGATGTCTACAAGAGGTTTTCGCAGGAATGCCAGCTTTTTGGCTTGGGACGTATGAGCCCTGGCTCCTGCAATATTTAACGTCCCTATTGACACTGAGGTGCCCATGGCGCCTCAGGAGCGGTTGGGAGGACCCTCTGGTCCTATCCCACCGCGGCTCATTTTGGCCATGCTCTGCGTCTGTACTCCAACTCTTTCACTGCCATTGTTGGTTCTTTGATCTGACCCAATGATTCAAGGGAATTGCAGTTTTTTGCATTTGCATCAACTTTTCCTGCACAGGTCTCATGTTGATTTAATGCGGGTTGTTGATTGAATTTTATATTTTTGAGGTTCAACTTTGTTGCATTGTGCACCACATTTTCACCCAAATTGCGGTTGCATTGTTCCTCAGTATGTGCATGACTGATGACGCTTTGTGGCTCAGTCTGGTTACTGTGAAAATTTTCAACCTGGGCATATTGTTCTGATTGGTTGGTTCAGTGATTATCTGAAATATCCTCCTGAATTTGTCTGTGGTTAATGGCAGATTCCGCGTGTGCCGCCGCTTCAGCCGCTGCTCTCTTGCGGGCTTTTTGTGCTGCTTTACGCTGTTTACTTGTAACTGGGTCCACGATGGAGTATAGTCCATCTTCACCCCAGCGGAATGGGTGGTGGCCATCAGTCATTTTGGCGAAGTTTTCATTGTCTTCGTCCATAGCTTCTTCACAAAAATCATTTTCCATTAAGCCCTCTTTTACAGGGAATGCATCTTCCTTGTGGCCCAGTGAGCCACAGTGGTTGCAAATGGGTGGTGCGCGTTCCGATGTAACTCAGAATGCAGCTGACTGGCCCCCATCTGCAAAGTGAAATTCTGCTGCGCGGGGAATTCTGGATAAATCCTTTTCCACTTCTGGGAAGGGGTTGATTACAGCGATAGCTTTGCCTGTGCACAGGTCGGGCATTAAGTGAAATCGCTGTAATTCAAGTTGTTGGATTTCTCCATAGGCCACAAGACCTTTGCGGAGCTCCTCCTCGATTACCTTATGAGGAAGGTTGGTGGGGAGTGAGTCAAAGGATATGAACAAAGTTTTTGCTTTGTTCCATCTGGTGCGCGCGGTGCACATAATTTTTTTGCCCTCAGGGAGGGCAATTTCCACGCAGATTTTTGCTGCAGCATCGGCTTCATCATCTGTTTCAAAACCAATATTGATCCAACTGCATCCCATGTTGTTGGTGGCTACGGTCACCGCGTGAGGGAAAAGTGAGGGCTGTGCCTCACATGTTTTCTCCCACAGGGTTGGTGACTCATCCCCAAGGAAGAGTCTGATCCTATGTTCCACCTTTGACAAAGGTTGGTTGAATTGAATGTACATGTATTGCGCGTGCTTTACAGTAGATACCATAAACCCAGATGGTGTCTGAGTTTGCAATTTCTTTGCAGATTGGGTTCCTGGTCCCCCTCCAGGGCGCTTCTTGCCCTTAGTTGCACCATTAAGCGCACCGCTTGCCACGACGCTTGCCCATATTGTATTATTTTTGTTATTAAAGTCGCCCATCTTTCCTGTGTGTGATTATCCAAATTTGCTGTTCAAATCAAATCGTAGTAACTAAAGTGATTGTTATGAGAAAGAAAAGCTTCCATGCTAATAAATAATAACTTTGATTATGAACTTAGTCGTCATTGTAGCACCCAAGTCTCTGACTGCCTTGGCCTTCACTCACTTAGTGAGTTGATCAATGACACGATTATATATTCAAATTGCTTATAACTACTGGCCAAAGGTCCCACAATGTCAAAAGAGATGGTCTACCAGGAATAGTTAGGTTTACCAATTGATAGGATGTGGCCTTATGGTAAAGGGCGTCATCTTGGCATTCCTTAAAGCAACTGAGGAACTCATGAACATCAAAATGAATTAGTCCCTGTATTAATGTTGTTTCAACATCTCAAACATCTTTTTAAAACGCTCATGTTCCGTTTCCTTGTGGGCCTTGATTATAGTATGGTTTGCTCCACTAGTTGTGTTATCCAAAATTGCTGATCATTGGTGATTTTATGTAGCTTCCTATTTTTGACAACTCTGTTCATTCTTAGATTTTCTAAGAAACAGTGAATTTATGCCGCTAATTGTCATATTGTTGGTAGAACATCTTGCCAAATAATTCATCACTAATCAGCCGCTAAGGTCATTGTGGGCAGTCAAGATAAACCCTCAGCGTTTTGATGCTTTACGCAAGAGAAGTGCTGAATTTTGATATTTTAGGCTTGTATTTTCAGATACCATCAACCCAGCCAACATTCTGGCTCATTCATATTATGTAACCAGTAAAGGGGGCCATTATCAATTTATATGGTAAAATGCCCTTCAAGGATATACACAGAATAGTTTAAACACATAGATGGCCACCAAGCACTCCTTCTCAGCTATCATATAATTTTATTCATGAACATCTAACATTTGGATGCAATAAGCCATGGGTTGCGCAATCCCTTCAGAGTCAAATTCAGATAGTACTGCCTCAACTGTGGTGAGAGAAGCATCCACTTGAATAATAAACAGTCTTATAAAATCTAGGCACACTAACAGCGACATTTGGGTGAGAAAAAGCCTTAGTTTATCAAAGGCCAGCTGACAGTTCCCCCTCCTTTTAAATGGTATGCCATTATTAAGGAGGTGAAATAACGGTCTAATTTTTATACTAATTTTTTTACAAACAAGTAATAGCTTATTATTCCAAGGAACACTTGAGCGTCATGAGTGCTACTTTGCCACGTCATACATTCAATGGCTTCAACCTTTGCCAGCTGAGGCCATAAGCCATGCTTATCAATATCAAATCCAGACAATACACCTAGTCTTGGAAAATTTGCGCTTACGTGGCTTGATTTATTATATAGGCATCGGTGAGGCAGTGGAAAAATTCTTCAAATTGATGCAGATGATTGGTAAACATTCTAGAAAAACGTTGATATTATCTAAATAAATTAAAACACAGGAAATTCTAGATTGCCTAGTATAATATCTATAGCCCACTGGAGGGTTGTGAGGCATTGCACAGCCCCTGCTATTCTAGTAGGTTTGCAGAGGCCCTGGGCCATAATCATGGCGAATTTTTCTGCTCCTCTTTGAGCATCTCAGTCTTATTTATCCTAGAATTAAATCTATGGCTGAGATATATTGCGCGCTGCCCAGTCAGTCTAGCACATCATCAATACGCTGTAATGGATATAAGTCTTTTTTAGTAATGTAGTTGAGCTTCCTATAATTAATTAATACATGATCAGACCCACCTTCTTTTTTAATAATAAAGACCTTGGGCACAAGGATTCTTGGAGGACACTAACATCCTGCGTTGCACTAGCTAAGTAATTTATTTATTAACTACTTCATCTGACACCTCCTAGCATATATCACAATGGAGGTGAATTGGTGGGTGAGTTCTGGTATTGATATGGTATAAAACATCAAGTGCACAACCCAAATTAAAGTTAGTATTTAGCAAATTATAGTGCTATGATTTTAACAAAGAACCAAGGCTTGGTCCTTCTCCTAATCTGTTAAACCTTTGAGGGTTTCCAAAGTATTGAAAAACAAAGTGATTGTATTGCCATAAATTAACAGTTAATCAAAGGTACTAAAATCAAATATTTTGTACTTCATTGACCTGAAATATGCACAAAGATGATTATTTTAGGCCATTTTTATCTGAATAGGGTACTCATATAGATTAGCTAGCAGTACCTGAATTTTGCCGTTGTCAGGAAGAATAATCCTAGGTGCAGTGATAGGCTCCAAATTAGGACAACAAAATGTTGCATATTTCTTGTCTTAGAACACTTGAGAAATTTTCAGGTAAATTTTAAATAACTGTAAGTTGATGGCCCACTGAAATGGTTATACTAAAGTTAGCATGAAAAGGAATACCTTTAGATTCCACAATCTGGTTAGGTAACAGCAGGTACAGCCACTCAGCTGCTGATAACCAATTAGCACTGTGTCATTTTTGACGCAAGGTTAACAAAAACTATATTTTGAGGCACCAGGGCCTCATCCTTGCAATTTAAAAGAGAATAAGCTTTAGTTCAAGCATATCAAAAATGTTCCCTTCAGACTTTGCTTTGACTCCAAAAGTTCTTATAAAGGAGGTCCCAATAAGGAAATCATAATTCTAATTCAGGTAAATATGGAAGAATTGGTTATTAACAGTGATCTAAAATGCAGTGGCAATGCCTTGTATGCTCCTTCTGAGATTATAGGGTCTGAGGCCCATGGTACCATAGACTTTTTAATGATCTATGTCTGGTGAAAGCTCCATTTTTTCACAATTTTAGTGGATAATATATTTATTGGTGCCCCACTGTCTACAATAGCTCTGACTTTGAGCTTATTTTTTGTAATATCAATGTAATTACACTCAAAAAAATTGAGCCTCAGAAGGGTTTAATGTGTGGACATCAAAAGTGTCCGCTTAACTTAGCATATCCTGAATAACTTTACCTAGTTGAGGCTTGATTTCTTTAAATTCTTAATTACCCATTTGGACCCCGTCCAATATGAGGATAAAGCCAGAGTCAACCAGAAGCTCTTGTTGTTCTTGATGGTGTATGTAAGGCTTTGCTACTACTTGCGGTTCCCCTTTGCTTTACATTCTTTCTGTAAGAGGGTGATAACTGCTACCATATCATCTGCTATAGCTTTATGAGCTGCTGAAGATGGGGCATCATCTTCATCTTTTTGTCAAATGGAAGGTGGTTTTGGGGATTCCTTATTATCTAAGATTTGATTTGAAAAAGCAGAGATAAAAAATTCTGATTTTTTTGCTCTATCTTTTCACCAACCTTCTCATCCACAAGGTTCACATATTAAACCTTAGTTCTAGAGATCAGACTAGGGCAACGATTAACATTTTGTCCCAATTTTATTGCAAAGATTACAGTTGATCTGACTGATATCAACCCTATCAAAATGAGGGCCATAAAGAGGAAGTAATTCTACCTTTGGGGGAATGGCCCTAGAGTGTGGGCCGCAAGGCTCCTAAGGATTTTTGGTGTGCCTCAAAAAGTGGCGGTGCATTGGTATGAATAATATAAATATGATTAATTTCATGATCCTTAGATAGAACTGGAATTGTAACCTAATGTAATTCCTTATAGGGCTTTCAGAAATGGCGCAAAGAAATCTGAGAGTCAAAATAATAAATGACGTTGACCTCAGATAATGTCTGTGCCCCCAAATAGAAGTGATTAGCGAAGGCTTTCACAGTTTCATCATTGTCAAAAAGGCTATTAATAATTCCATCTTTTGAGTGGTTATACTTTTTGCACTACCAAACTCCTTGATAAAATAATCCTTGTAGTTATAGTAAGAATTTACAACCTTAATTAGCTTCAGCATAATTTAACTCATGACATTCAGAGTCCGTCAAGTTCATTACTGTTTTCAACTTTGCGTCTTGGACGCTCCGCCTATATCAGTCTTGACAAAGTCAATATATGTGTGCACATTCACAGTTTCTTACTTAGTTAAATTAATAGAATTAACTGGAAATTAATTTTTATGCTGCATGGCCATAGGGTCTGCATTGCTTATATATACCTTCACGAGTGTCAGGATAGGGTAGCTGAAGATAATAGTTCCTCCAAAGCATACCAAAATGGATGGGATAAAATGTCCTGCAGCGATTAGACAGTGGGGAGATCCAGGAATCCTAAACATAGGGACAGATAATTTGCTATACGCTTGGGAATAGATGATGAGGGACTTATTGTAATAAAACTGGTAAATCTGATGGCTGGAGAGTAGCTTGCTGTACAGAGACTCTAAAAATAAGCAAAATTAATAATGAATTGAGGATATGTACGTCACTTTATTTAAGATAAGGCGCAGATATTTATAGGCGAGGTTTTCCTCCTAATCCTTTCAGGATAGCGACATCCTCCACCAGCAAAATCTTCAGCATCCTGATGTTGATCAGGTGGGGAGTCAACGGCAGGCTTTCTTTTGACAAATCGATTGGGGACAGAAAATAATGCTTCATGAGAGGAAAACTTGAGGAGGTATTGGAGGTTGGGAAATTTGAATTAAATTAATTGGGAGCAGGTCGAATCCCAATAATGAGTTATGTAGATGAGGAGTGGGAGAAGTCTAGTTTTAACTGCCAGAGCAGCTCAGCTGAAAAAGGCTTTGGAATTGGGAAAAAGATTAGCAGTTGTATTTCATATGTTTTGTAATGGAGTTTTGCAAATAATTGAGGCTGAATGCTCAGAAGGAGGAGTTAATGGAGTGTTTGGATGGCTGAAGCTCCAACGCCTAAAGCAAATGTAAAAACCATAAGCAAGTTATGCGTAACTAGTGCCTCATCACCCTCAGTATCAAGCTACATCAGCAGGGGCCCAGTTCATTAATGATATTTCTAGATCATTCACTATATTTTCCCTGTAAACATTTACAGTAATTATTATGAGTCTCATTCTTAAAGTGGTCCAACATTGTAAATAAATGGTGGCATTCCGCCTGGAACATATTTTTAATATTATCATTTTTAATAGAGTCTAGAAAATGTTCATTAAAGTTGATGTCACATTCACCAAGGTCCTTACTTTCTGTCCCTGAGTTTTCAGTTCAAGAAGCAAGATGAAAGTCCTTGGATCACCCCCTGGACCTTAACTAGGAGGAGCATCATTTTAGGACCAAGAAGGGGGCCAAACAGGCTGCATATCCCCTCACCAACTAGGGTGATTTACCCCATGTGGTTGATGAGAAAAGGATGATAGCCTACCTCCTGTAGGTTGTCTCTTTATCCTTTCTTCTTACCACCAAGGAGTTGGTGAAGAAGAAAGATGGGGTGTGTCAGGAAGTGGTGAAAGCCAGTAGCTATTTCCAGCAAGAAGTTTTCAGCCTCTAACCTTGGCAAGAAGAATTCTCACTTAGTTAGATCTTTGTCAATATTGATAAGACAATATCAAGCAAAATCATTTATTTGAATCACTCTCAGATTTGAAATTTTTCCTCTACCTTACCCCCATCACCAGTGAAGGAGAGCCACCCCAACAGTTTTGAGCGTGCCAAACGCATTCAATTCAAAATGGAACATCCCCTACCTGACCTGTCCTTGGGAGAACCCTGTTGGCCATCACGAAAATTGTTTACAGATTGCTAGCGGAATCATGCCAGAAAAAGTTCTGTAAAAATTTAATACTGATCCAGCCATTCAAGTCAAAAACAAAATAACCATTGATATCATTTAGTGTGTCAATCCGCTGGAATCAATTGCAATTGGGCCTACCAAGGTTCATGCACACTTTCCCTATTCCCCAACCATATACCTCTTAAGACAACAGGCACCAACAGGTGCTGTTTTAGGTCTATTTTCCCCTTGTTTTCATATAAAACAGGAGCTTGCCAAAGTATTAAGTTTGGCACTGTGTCATGGTTAAGTAACATAATTATGGAAGCGTATTACAATGATGAGGAGGAGATGGGAAAGGTCATAGGAGCCAAGTTGGCCGCCCACCCTGACTTTAGATTCACTGTAGATAAGCGTTGGGTAAAGGCCAAGAAGGCCCAATTGAATCCCCAGGAAATTCGTAAGGGTGCCAAGGTGTTATATTAATGGGGCTAAAGGTTGCATGTTATAGTTTGAACAAAAATGATTCGTTACATTTGTTTCTGAATGCAGATTGCATTTTTTTACAAATTTTATTGTTACAAATGATTGGGGTTATTGTTTGGTATTAAAATCTCAAGTTTGTGCTTACTCAAGATATAAAACTACTATGAGTGACATTGTACTAATGGCTAGAGTCACTTCCAAGCCTTATGATTAAGTTAAGGCCTATATTCTCGATTTCCCTTTAAAATTAGTTTCATACTGACTAATCTCATTGTTAGTCATCTCTTTTACAATAATGGACCTTGTTTTATAACAATTAGCTATCATAAGCTACCTTTTGTTTACCTTGAGGTATACCTCTTTTTTAACTTAGTGGTGCCCAACCTAAAAGGGGGAGCCGCCACGCATCTTTATTTGCAATTGAGCCAAACAAAGTAAATATCCTAAATAAAAAATTCCCAATATAGCCCCTAAGTTATCAGCCTAGGAAGCCATATCAGACGGTGAAAAAGCTTTGGGGAAACTTTTGTCTGGCACCCGATTTATCTGGAAGACCATTTTGGACAGCATTGGGGTGGTAGCATCAGCAACATGGTGAATAAGGAATTATGGTTGTGGGTTTTCTTCGTTTTATGAGGCTGACAGTGTCCATCGCCTCAACATATTGTGCAAGTTGATGCTTAGTGAAAGTGATGAGAGCCAGCACACAATTGAAAGACTTGATGCGCTGGCAGGTTTGGGGATAATGCGGGTCAAAAAGAGAAGTTTCCACCACATTGATAAAAACACAGCTCATATCAAATGCAAGAACCTCAATTTTATAATTTGCATCTTCATCAAAATTGGAGGGGAAATTTGGGATGGGAAATCCCTCAACTAGGGATTCCATCACCCCATGGAGATGCTGTCAGGGAAGGTGTTGGCAGGGCAGATGCAGCTTCCACTGCCATTTTATTTATATTTTTATAATTTAGGAAGCCATTTTTAGAGCAAAAATGGTGGAGATACAAATTGGGAAAATTAATAAAAATGCTCATCTAATGAAAAATATGGATTGACATTTAATGCCAGTTGCTATCATTGATCCAATTGAGACACTTGAATTAATTAAGCTTATCCAGTGCTGGACCAGCCACAGGAGTTGGTGTGGTGAAGAAACCTAATTATCTGCAAACAGTCAAACATGGAAGCTCAGACAAAACTATTTCAACCATCAACTCAGGATTACATAACCTTATCAAACTATTTGAATTTTTAAAATTTTGGTTGGCTGCTGCTTCAAAAAAAGTGCCAAATTTCCTGAGGTTGGGGTGTGAGGATCATGCCCCATTCATAGAATTTTAGCATGGCTTCAGCTTGGCTGACGCCAGAAGGAGAGGCGGCAGAAGTGGTGGAGGCAGAAACTGTGGGGCACCTTGTGCTTCAAATGATCCATTCAAAGCACAAGGGGCAAATTGTGCAGCTGTTCTCGACATGTGACCAGAAGGGGTGATCTGGGGCGGATCTGATTGCCATACAAGGGGGAATCATGAGATGGGTATTGTGATGGAAAGGGAAGATTGTCACAAAGGCTCGAGGCTCTGGCAAATGATCTGCCCCATTGGGCACCACAAACTGTAGCATGGGGTCTGCGCCATAAATGACCAAACCCTCCATGAATTCGTGGTGGAGGTGCTCAGGGAAGAGATAGGAAGACAGCCTGGTAAACTGTACTACCAAAGTTGCCTCATCTGGGATATGACTGTGAACAGTGGGAAGCGGAATTTGTTTAAAAATTAATGGAAGCTTTGCTGCTGCCATTGCATTGGCTTTAGAGAGGAAGCTGAGGTTGGAATACCCCTAAAGGGGCAGAAATTAGTAATACCTGGCGGACTTAAAGACTGCTGTCGCCATATCAGTGATGGCTGCAATTGCATATGGGAAGAGCTTCTCATATTTGCCCCAAAGGCTGAAACGCAAATCACTCTGGGGGAGTACCAATGGGCTCTGGAGCACCTCCAGGAGGTTGTGTAAGGAGAGTTTCTATAACTCTCCTTTTTCCAACATGGCAGTGCATGGTGAACAGGACCAACGTCATGAAACTAGTCATTAGTAGTAAAGTTATTAAAGCCCATCAGAGAGTGCTTAAGCGATAATAACTTAAGTCAAGGATAGTTATTATAAAGGGAAAACCCACACCGGAACAACGTGGTGCTTAGAGTGGGAGTGTGTAGGCGACACAGGTTGGAGGGAACCTGGGCATCCCAATGATGCAGAGGTGGAGAAACTTACAGTATTCAAAATTAAATGGTTAGTGGTGCGCAAGACCTCCTCAAAGAGGTCCACGCACAAGTTTGTCCATGATATAATATATAAAAAGGTGTACCAAACGAGGGTTTTATTATAAGAGAAGACGACCAATTAAGAGATTGGTCTCAACATGAGAAATTTAAGGGAATTTGGAAAAACAATCTATTGAGGAAGCTGGTCTAATCTGAGGTGCACCAATAGGTGCATGCTTCCATTGAGCAATAAACTGTACTTGGTAATTGACAAAACTCAGATAATTGATTTTAGGAGCGGCCAACCTGAGCTAGAAAGTTTGAAAACTGAATGGGTTCTGAGACCCCATTCATTGAGAAACTGAAAGGAACCATTTTTGTTTAATTGCAAAGCTAGTTCATTTTAACGCTCCTGCTGTTATACAGGGCCAAACTTCTCTTGCATCCTTAGGACCAACCTGGGCATACTTCACTTTAACCCAGCGTTAATCTATGGTATGCTTGAGGTCAGGGAGGCCTGCCAACTTCACCTTCTTGGCCTCCTGACATGCTGCTTTGTCCTTAATGTTGGTCCCTATTATGATATCATTTTCAACCATAACAGGTTGTGAGGTGGTGAGCCAAGTCCCAAGGGGGACATAACGCCCAGTAGCATTAGGGGGCTAGCAGAGCCAGCCCATGTGCACTTTGGTGATGGACAAAAAACGCCAGAGGGCGGTGCACCACCACCCCATACCAGGGCAGCAGGTGTCAACTTCATTAACATTGTTAAGTTTTGGCTCAATTGAGCGGCTATTTTTGTATTTTTTTAAAATTCAAATTACTTTTGATTTCAGATACTGAAGTGAATGAGATATCTTCTTACCTAAAGGTATACCTCCCTATAGCGGTACCCTGGGTTTATTCAATAAGTGCTAAAGTTGGGAGCACAGTCTTGGGTGTGTGCGCCTTGGTTTTAGTAATGAGTCTTTTCTGGAGATTCACAGACACTTTATTAGCAAATTTTTTTATTACAAATTATTGTGATACACTGCAAGTGCCATGTTTCCCAGTTTAAATAAGGACTGGACCATAGTGGCTATTTAAAAAAACTGTTGCCTTCACTGCTGGAGGGGGTATTAGTATGGGAGCCACTAGAACTTGTCCCCCATTTTGGATGCCTTGCTCCGTCTCAATCTCACCCTACTATCTGAGGTGATTCCCTCTCAGTTCACTAAGTTTTGAGGCACCTCCATGAGTGCTTCTGCCCTTGGAATTCAAGGTTTTCTTACCCTTACTTCAGTGACCAAACCATCTGCCTCCTTGAGATCTTCTGGAGCAATTGCCAAAACCGCGTGGCTCCTTGTGGGGGTGTTAGTAACGTGTATTGTACATTGCCAACCCTCTATTCTCCCCTCCCAATTAGATACAAAGTTTTTTGGGCGTCTATACCCATGGTATTCTGGCTTATGTTTTGGTGTCCACTCACCCAGACTAGCAGGCCAGTCTTAAATTTATTAGCTAGTACCATGATATGATAGACTGCACACTAGTGTCTGCTAATCCTTATTTCTTTCTGAAGTAAGTGATGCAATATTTTCTTTGTATCAAATTAACCTACATATGATGCTTAGTTTGTATTCTTTGTATGGTAAGTGTTTGGGTTTTTCAAATGTTTCTGCACGGTGGTAGTGGAGCTTTTCCTGACTCAGAACATTTTTCCTGTGATTTAATCCCAGTTCTACCCCATGCAATGGATGTGAGTTTATCCTTACCTCCCAAGAAGTGACGAAACAAGTTCTAGACGCCTTGGTGGAGGTGCAAGTTTGATTATCATCATATACTGCAGCTCTTCCTCACTTACAGATGCTCAAGTAAATGTAGCTCATGGATGCTGTGGAAGGAGATACCCTCCATTAGGCGCCCGGAATCCTGTGTTCAGCTAATTAAGCTTGAGTGTCTAATCCTATAATTAATTTGATGTCCTCAGTGGTCCAAACCCTAGTGTCAAGGTTGTCCACCTCTTACGCTTTTTTCAGCTTGGGCGTGGATCATAAGATCTGCCTTCTTTCCTAAAAGCTTTTTCTGGTTCAGGATCCAGGCTTAGGCCTTCCTTTGATGATGCTATTTGCATTGTTTTGAGCAGCATTGGATCATTTTTCCACTAATCAACCCTTTTGTGAATACTAGTTGGCTTCCTTAAAGCAGGTGGTTGCAGTGGCCACCTCCCTTGGTGCCACACTTTGGTATTCACAGGTGTGGTTAGGAGGTCTATCAAGAGTGTTTCCCATGGAGGCAATGTTAGGTGAATTAAAGACAACCAAGGTGTCCAGCTCACCTTCCTTTCCTCAGATTGTAAATTCTGACCTGGTCTCAGGGGTGGATTTTTTGTCATTCCCTGATGTCAATTCCCCTCCTTCATTTCCAGTCTCCTTCAGTTCAAATTCCAGGTTCCTTAGGTTGAGTCTTACCCTAAATATAAATAGGTACCCGTAAACCATTTGGTGTCCATATTATCCACATTGCAACAACTTACCATTGAGAAATTTCTCTCCGTTGATGATTTAATTCCCCCTAAATTTCTGTCCTGCTAATGTCCCAGTGATTACCCCCTCTCTGATGGTTGTGGCCTTTGCTGTTATGAATAAGAAAAATCATGCCTACTTTTTGTTGCCTCTTGAAATTCCACTGGTGGGTCATAAGGTGTCAATTGACGCTCTTGTAAATACTAGAGCGGTAGGAGATTTTATGAGTTTAAAAATGGCACAGGATCTTGATTTAGACTTTGGAATGGGTACATGGTGTTGAGTGCATCCTCAGCACCAATGGTTTGCTATAAAGCAAGGCGCCTCAAACTTTTTTGTACACAAGATCTGCTTTTTGTGATGATTTCACTGTAGTGCAAGATTTTCTGTTTCCAATTATTCTGATTGTGGGTTGGTGGAACCGCAACAATTCAATATCAATTTGGACTCCAATTTCTTATCCTTTAAGAATACCCAGTTATGGGTGGAGCTTCTTTTCATTGATACGTTAGCAGGTGAAAGGGGGTGGGTTCCATCAAATTTATTCTTTCTCACACGGAGCTTCCTCCATGAAATTCCCTTTGCGCTTGTGTCATATAAAAATTTCTCTTATATGAAGAAAGCCAATAGTCTCCCGCCCCATTCTGAGTATGACTTGGTTTTCCGTTTAACCGTGAAATTTGGTGAATATCAATTGCCTGTCATATCCTCATACCAAACAGTAAGACAAAGCGTTGGAGATGTGGTTAGAAGATATTTTTAAAAAGTTGGTATTCAAGAAGTCATCTTGCATCGCTTCACCTATTGTTTTTGCAAAAAAGCTAATGATATGATGTGTCCTTATGTGAGCTATGGCCTTTTGTATAACTTTACCAAAACAAGCCTTGCCACCTTCCCCTTGAACAGACATTAGCCAAGTGATTGCAAAATCCCAGATGTTATCAAATCCAACCTCATGAACGTGCCAATTATTTCTGGGTAGCGGAGGGCCAGTAGTGGCTCATGGCCATTCATACACAAAGCTGTATATTTTCAGTTTCGATTAATGCCCTTCAATCTGAAGATTGTTCCCAACACCTTTCGGCATATGATTGATGAAGTTCTGGGAGATTTTTGTTTCACTTGTGTGATGGTGTAAATTGATGACATTCTTGTGCACTTTCCCACTTATGATCAGCATGAGAAGTACTTGGAGGCATTTCTGTCTGCGTTGCAGAAGGCTATCTTTATGTGAAGCTTTCCAAGTGCGAGTTTTTTATGGATGAGGTAAACTTTTTGGGTAACCTGGCATTAAAGGATGGGTATGTCTTCCCCCCTAGCAAGTTGAAGGCCATTCTCTCATGGCCTACACCCACCACGCAGAAGCATCTGCAACGTTTCCTGAGTACCATCATTTTCTTGAAGAAGTTTTTTCCTGTGCTCTTGCAGGTGGCAGCGCCAATTAATCCTATGACATGGATAAATGTTCCCTTTAAATGGACGGAAAAATGCCAATGCTCATTTGGTGCAATCATAGACGTGTTTGTGGAGCCTCCAGTTTTTACATGATGACTCATCTCAGCCTTTCATGGTACATGAAATTCCTCTTTAGCCTTAGTGATGGCTGTGCTGCTTCAGGACCATGACGGGGTGGAACATTCAGTCACATAATTTTCATGCAAGTTCTCCTCTTCAGAGAAGTCCTGAGCCATATATGACAACGAGCTTGCTGCTGTAACATGGTTGCTGAACACTGGCGTTACCTTCTATAAGTAGCGTGGCATGAGCTATTAGTCAGGACGTACCACCAGACATTAATGTATTTTTCAGAAGCCACAGAAGTTGGTGCATCATTAGGTCCAGACGTATTGGAACTTATGTTGATTTAAACTATAAATACGCAATTGTGAAGGGGGCCCTGAATGTACTCACTGATCTGTTGAGCTGTAATCCTTCTAGAAGTCCTCCAAAAAGGATTCTCAGGAGTTGACTAAAACATTCACGCCACCCCAGATCTTAACTATTGCTCCTCCTGCAATTCCTGTGGTGAACTGGGCCTCAGAGTTTTTTGGTTTCTTGGGCACTGGCTGGTCAGACACCTTGCTTCGAAGTGCTGGAGTTGTTTGATCAGCTGGTCCCGCTAGCTCATAAGTGGACTTAATATTTGTTGACAGAGTGACAATTTTGTTCAGGGGAAGAAGTCGGGTTGCTCTCCAACTTTGCTATGAGGTAAACCGCGCTCATCATGGCCCCCAGCGGTAGGACACCTAGGTAATAAAAAGTTTCTTGATATGGTAAAGCAGTCATTCAACTTTCTGGGAACCTCCAAGTATATACCAGTTTGGATTACCTATTGTGTGACGTGCGCGTGAGCCAAGTCTAATAGGTCATATAGGAATGGTGTCTCCATCCATTGCGGAAGGAACAAGGCCTGTGACCTCAGTATCTATTGACTTCATTGGTGAGCTTCCCAGTTTTAATGGGCTCAATGCAATCATGGTGTTTTTGGAACCTCTTTACTGTATTTCCCTTTTTATCCCCTGACTTTCATCTATTATCTCCAAAGAAACATCCCTGCAATCTTTTCGCCATATTTTCTCCATGTTTAACTTCCCACAGGAGGTGGTGAGAAACAGTGGGCCCCAGTTACAACGCGTGTTTGGACCTCTCTTCCAGTTAGCTAAAACAAACTGTACCATTCCACCACGTACTATCCCCAGTCTGATGGCCAGATGGAGAGGGTCAACCAGATCCTTAAGAAGTATCTTTGATTTTATACATCTGCCACTCAGGATACCTGTGCTGCCAACCTTCCTCTAGCGCAATTTGCATATAATAACGCCGCACACTTGTCAACTGGCTTCTCCCCATATGAAGCTACCTGGGGTATAACCCCTCATTTTTCATTGGCCCCTGCCTTTGATCAAAGATTCCTGTCACTGAGAAACATTTTCAGCAATCCAAAGTACTTAATCCCTGTTTTGGGAACATTTGACCAAGATAATTGGTGATTATAAGTGGTTTGCATATTGTAACCGTATCCTTGCCCATGAGATCACGGTGGGTTCCTTAGACATGCTTAATACGCGGCACCTGAATATAAAGGTGCCCTCCTAGAAGTTTGCTAGCAAGCAATCTGGACCTATGTGTGGAGGAAAAGTCGGAGAATGTAAGTTTTGGTTGACTCTCTCAGCTCATTGGAAGCAGCATCCTGTCTTCCACGCTTCCCAGTTGTCCCCCTTTAAGGGGAAGCCCCTGCTAAGCCTGAGCTCATCCTGGTAGAAAATTAAGAGGAAGCTAAAGTCAAAGAAATCTTGGACTCCTAAAAATCTTGCCATTCAGTGCAGTACTTGGTCGCCTGGAAGGGATTTTCTTCCTATGAGAGCAACTGGGTAAGTGCCTACATTTGAACACAATGCCACAAGTTAGTTGAGGCCTTTCACGCTTTACACCTCAATGCCCCTCACCCTCCCACGAAGGTTGCCGCCTTTTTGGCCATCAAGGTGCTAATTGCCCATATGATCTCTCCCTCTCTCAAGTTCTTGGTGGTAATTCTCTCCCTATCCAAAGAGGGAAGGATAGTGTAGGTCCTAGAGAGCACCCCTGAACATAATTGGGAGGTGCACCCTTTTAGGACTAAGAAGGGAGCCAAAAAGGCTGTTCAGCCCATCACCAACAAGGCGGTTTATCCCGTGTGGTTGATGAGAGTAGTGTGAAAGCCTATCCTTGAAGGTTGTCTCTTTACCCTTTCTTCTTACCACCAAGAAGTTAATGAAGAAGATTGAGGGGGTGTCAGAAAGTGGTGGTGGCCAAGAGCTATTGCCAGCAGGGAGTTCGTGGCCTCCCATTTTTCCAAGAGGCGTTTCCACCTAGTGCAAGTTTTGTTAATATTGGTAAGTTGATACCAAGCAAAGTCAAATAGTTCAAATCACTCTCAGCTTTAAAAATTCCCCTCCAACCTTCTCCTCTTTAACAGTGAAGAAGAGCCACCCCCAAAAGGTTTAAGAATGTCAAAAACATTAAATTTAAAATGGGACCACTCCTACCTGCCCTGGCCCTGGGAGCACCCTGTTGGCCATTGCGCAGATCGTTGTAAGATTTCTAAGCGGAATTGTGCCAAAAAAACTTCTTTAAAAATTTGATACTAATCCTTCCATTTTGGTCAGATCCAAATCAACGTTGATAAATTTATGTGTCAATACTTTAATAAAGAGCAATTGGACCTACCAAAGTTCATGCTCACTTTCCCTATTCCACAGGCATGTACCTCCTAAGACAACAGGCCCAACAGGTGCTGTTAGTCTAATTTTTCCCTTTGTTTTCAATAAAACAAGAGCTTTTTAAAGTATTATATTTTTCGTTCTTCTTGTTACAAGATATTGTGATACACTGCAAACTGCCATGTTTTCTGATCTGCATAATGACTGGCCATAGTGGCCATTATAACATCCCTGTTGCCTTCCATACTAATGTGGGGATACTGGTATATGAGCCAATTGGGCTTGTTCCCCATTTTGGATAATTTTCGGCGCCACAATCTCATCATGCTATTTGAGGTGCCTCCCCCTCAGTTTACTAAGTTTTGCGACACCTCCATGAGTGCTGCTACCCTTGATACTAAGGTTTTTTACCCTGTGTCAGTAAGATCACTTTTCTGAACAGTGGGCTCCGCTAGTGTGCCAAGTCAAACAATATGGAGACTGGCTGACCCTTGCTGTTTCGCCTTCATTGGCGTACCAACCCCTACAAGTCCACTTTTAATCCACCAACCCATGTG
Source organism: Massospora cicadina (assembly GCA_022478985.1). NCBI lineage: Eukaryota > Fungi > Entomophthoromycota > Entomophthoromycetes > Entomophthorales > Entomophthoraceae > Massospora > Massospora cicadina. The sequence continues at coordinate 75,227 of JAKSZP010001745.1, forward strand.
ACCAATGACTTCGCCTTAGCCCCATGGTCCCTCTTGGGTAAAACCTGGCGAGTCCATCTCCCATCCTGGATGGCTATGGCACTCCCGCACTGCACTATCCTCATGGCTGACAGCCATTAGCACATCATTATTGGTGGCCAGTTGGCCAGGTTCCCATCTATTCTTCATAGGACTGAGATATGGGAGCTGGCAGCGTCAGCCACTCCAGGCGCATCACCCCACGCCTACTTTCAGGATCTCCAATCCCACTCCTATCCACTTTAGTGTCTCTTGATACTTCAAATAAATAGAAAACTGGGCGAAAGATAGATCTTTATTTGGAGGGAAGAATGACTATTTATACTCTAGGCTACTGCACCTATGAAAACCCCTCGGCCATCCAAGCTAAAACCTCAACCAATTGCAGTCATCCATGGTAACAAAACCCTCCCATTCCGCTTATCCCAATCACTTAATATTAGATCAACTCATCTTTGGCACAAGTCACTGGTCAGTCATATATAAATTACTATTATTATAGATAATTTGAGCATCCTCAGCATAAGTTGCTGGTACTCCAATTTGGGAATCAAACTCATAATCAGATGATTGATAACAAGTACTTTAGTTTTTCAATAATAATCCTACAATCAGCTTCACATGGCAGTTGGCGGTGAGATAAGATTCCGCCAAACTCAGATTTGAGGCAGCAAAATCATTGTCAGATGGTTGTAAACGAATACATCAGCTTTCCGCCAGAAATTCCCACAATCACCCACAATTTTGCAGTCAGCGCTGAACTATGTATCCACTGAACCTAACCAATTAATAATATTATAACATTAAATGATATCAAACTAGGCGAATATCTGGCAATCACGCCTGACTAACCAGCTCCTCTAATTCTAATATTATTGGGAGGAATCCATTTGGTTAGTTTCCAACACCCTGAATTCAGTGACCAAACTATCTGCCTCCTTGGGATCTTCTGGAGAAACTTCCACCACTTCGTGGCTCCTTGTGAGGGTGTTAGTAACATGTGTTGTGCAAACCCACCTTCCATTAACTCCCTCCAAGTTAGATACAAAGTTTTATGGGCAGCTATACCGCTGGTATCTGGCTTGTGTTTGAATATCCACTCACCTAGGCTAAAAAGACAGTATTCACTTTATTAGCTGGTGCCATGACACAAGGCATCAATTTCCTGATAAAAAGCCATTATCTGAAAGACATTTCCTTTCATATTTTCATCTAAGCAGCTGTGGTGGCATTGAAGAGTTTTGGTATCTTTAAATAGTTTTTTTATCTGGTGATCATAGCGAAGTATAAATTCAGAAATTTGTCTAGTGTGAGATTTCAATTCTGCATGTTTTTCAAATAGCATCAGAATTAGTTTACTGATCCTTGTGGTCAGCTGCTTCAACTTCAGAGTGTTGCACTACTTCTACCTGACGGTAAATTTTAGATGAGGTAAAATTGATCCATACTAAATATAGATGGTTCACAGGGAAACAAGGTGATATCACCTATAGTGAGCATCAAATGTAAAAATTGGTGCAGGGGAATCAGATTTCTGGTACACAGGTTATAAACACATGAAAACCAGGTACTCTTTGATAACAGTAACTGGCCAAAATCCTCATAAAATTGAAACCTTAAAATCAAAATGGGGTTTTATTAACCAAACAAATAAGCACACCATAGATCTACTACTTCCAGTGGCAAAAAATCTCGCTCAAAGTAATCTTCATAGTAGGCTGGTGGTAAGCTACATAGTAAAAAAATCTCACTCCAGATGATACTCTCACTCAAATATGCTTTTCTAATTTATAAAATTACTATTGGTGCAATTCTTTGTTACTCAGCAGCACTTAATAATGGTAAAATTAAGGCGTGCTATCCAAATTAGGCCAGGAAAGCAAATGAATAGGACTTAGGGATTTCCATAATAGTGGCAGTTTTTATTTAACTGAGGTAAGCTGACCAAGGGATGGATAATACTGAAACAGAAACTACAAAGCTAAACCAACCAAAAACATGAACTGACCACCCTAATTAGCAGTGTGAAACACAAAAGAAATGAGAAAACGACCTACCAGTTGACACAGTGGTGAGCCGCTTATTCCACCATGGTGGAGGGGGGTGTGGGATCAGTTGGATCATCATTGGATTTAGCATTGAATAATTGGAACAATGTTGATAGCAAGGGGGTGGGGCATCCATGGGATGAAGGTCGAGGTGAAGTAGATAGTTGTTGAGGTCAACAATTTGGGCCTGGATAAAAGCCTCTATGAGCTCAGCAACATGGTGGTTAGCCTGGATGCAGGCGTTTGTAAATTGAGCTAGTTTCTCAATGTTGGCTCTGGTGATACGTGTGGATGGGGAGAAATATGCCAGTGCAGCAACATGTTTGAGCAGTAATGCAGTTTCATAGAGGCGTTTGATTTCCTCTTTTGCAATAGGAAAAAAATGAGAAAAAGGGGGATTCAGCCCTTTTTTTTAAATTTCAGCAACTGATTTTGCCATAGCTTTGTAAATACATCAATTTTTGGGTGAGGCCATCGCAGCCTCAGCAAGCTGATGGTCGTTTTGGAAAGGGGTAGCATTGGGTTTGGGGACATATTGGTTGGCTGGGGATGAGGCATCAAAGTCTGAATTCAGATAAGGTTCTAAATCAATTGGATAACCCATTAGTGGGAAAATTTCACCTGATTCGGTCACTTCATCCAATAAGTCCCAGGGATTTTGGTTGGCTCAGAAAGATTTGATGACAGGTGGCTGTGGTTGGGTAAGCTTTGGGGTGGTGAGAATTTTTGGATTGAACTTGGGTCCAAACCTGCTCCTGATTGATTGACATGGGTGTAAATTGGCCAGCTTGGATTTAGATTGCTAAATTTTGCTGCTGATTCATCAAGCGCACAACTTGGGGGAGGGGGTAGCCAAAATCCCCACTCAAATGATGTTGGTGTGGCCTCATGGGTGGAGTTGGTCATGTTTGCAGAGTTTGGATTGTATCAACATGATTTTTTTGTGCGGTCCAACTTATGGTAGAGGGGGAAAATTGTGCGACTGTTGTTAATGCAAGCCCAAAAGTAAAAAAGGTTGGGTGCAGATGGGGTATGGGCATGTGGTGCAATGTGCTGGGCCATGTTCAGCTGGTGGGGGGTAATGGTGGCCATTGCCTGAGGTGCCGTAAGGCGCTCAGCACCACTTGGGACAATGAATTGGAGGATGGGGTTTTTGCTGTAGGTAGCCCTGACATCAACTCCTCATAAAATGTTTGAGGGGAAAGGTGTGATGGGAGGTTTTCAAAGTTGCCACAGTTGTGATATCATCTGAGAGACGTGTTTGGGTGGTGGTAATGGGGGTGTTTTTGTATATTGAGGGTGTAGCTGCTGCAGTGGCCGCATCTTCTTCAGTGGGGAAGCCTATTCAAAATAACCCTTGTAAGGGCTAAAGCATATAAATCATTCCAGTGCAAAGGTGGCAGTTGCCAGCTGAATTATCGCTTTGTTGGCATATGGGAAGAGACATCCATACTTGGCTTGGAGGCAAACGTGGATAGTGGATCAAGATAGGGCTAGGGGATGGGGGCGGGTTGTGTGGACTCATTCAAGGTGGAGTGCTAAGTCCCTTGGAGGGACATAGCGGCTGGATGTATTTGGTGGACTGGGTGAGCCAGTCCACATGCATTTGCCTGCTGGGCGATAAATTCTAGCATGTGGAGCCCTGCTGCCCTGCATTGGGGCAGCAGGTGGTGGATTTAAGGACATAAATTTGGAGGTTAATGCAGTGAGGCAGTGGTAGAAAATGACTGTTTTTCGAAATTGCTTGAAAGTGATGTTGAGCAGAAAGTAAACCACTACACAAGCGACTTAAAAAGAATATATTTTAATATCAAAGAGAGTCCATAATAGTAGCAATATGCCAATTGAAATTGAGACACTATAAAATGGCTATAGCAAAAATGGAACCCTATTGCCAATTATTTTATGCCATCTGGGCAAGGAAGGATATTAAAATTAAAATACTATAATTAAAATATGATTTCCAAGGCCACAGGCTACAGTAATTAGTAAATTAAGGGAACAAAAGTTGCGCTGGTGAGGATTAGGGATTTGATCTTCTTAAGAGCCCTACAAAACAATGGCTCTTTTTTTAGTACTAGCGGTTCCCAACCCAAAAGAGGGAGCTGCTACGCATCTTTATTTGCAAATGAGCCAAACAAAAGATTAATATAAATTAAAAAAATCCTAATATAGCCTCCAGGTTATCAGCCTAGGAAGCCATATCAGATGGTGAGGAGGCTTTGGGGAACTTTTTTGTCTGGCGCCCGCTTTAGCTGGCAGACCATGGCGGACAGAATTGGGGTGAGAGCATCAGCGACATGGGGCATAAGGAGGTATAGTTGGGGGTATTCTTTTTTAATGAGGCTGGCGGTATCCATCACCTCCAAAACAATAGCATTTAAACAGGTTATTTATTTGAGGCAAGCTGACCAGGGGACAGACATTACAAAAACTAAAAATATACTACTAAAAAACATAACTATTTGGTTCAAACAAAACGCCCTAATGAGCGGATTGAGTGAAACACTGAAAACTGACCAACCAGGTGGGCAGTGGAAGCTGCTTATCCCTCCATGGCGGAAGGGGAGGTGGGGTCGGGGGGCTTGTCTTTGGCATCCTCTTAGGCAGCAGCTTCTTCCTCCCATAGTAGAGTGCATGTCACAGCCATCAGTAATGGCGTTGGGCATCTGCGGTGTGTGATTTGATATCTCTGATAATCAGAATTTCTATAGAAATTTTCAGCTAGGTAAATGGCACTGAGATATTCGGTTAAAGCTTTTTTCAGCTTTAATTTGGGCG